>JARFYF010000063.1:35702206-35714718 GCA_030265395.1 Rhina ancylostomus | reverse complement strand
AACTGTTGTATCCAAATGGAGGTAATAATCTTTTGTGGAACTTGCCATCAGCTTTCACTTCTTAAGTCTCTCTGTAGAAAATACCAAATGTCCAGATGCTAATTGACCCTCTGCATTGTCTGATTGATAGAAAAACGTGATTGTTGATGGGTAACCATTGATGTACAATCACATTATTTCTCCTGATAATCTTATTGGCTGACAATAAATTAAGCTTTGCATGAAATATGTGCATTTTGTTTAATTGGTGCAAGGGATGTCCATTATACCAATATATCAGTGATTTGCAGATGTAAAAATGTGGCTTCTCCATGGTAATTGTTGTTAATATTATTTTCTAATATATTCCACTGGTAAACTCGATCTATTTTGAACTAGTTGTATTAATTGGGAGAAGGTAAAAGGATTTAGAGACCATTCTAACTTTGTGGATGGCAAACCTAACAGCAACATTTTCATAATACAGCCATTGTTTATATCATGTGGGGCATGATTGTGTTCTATACACAATGTGCAGTGAAGAATTTACAATTGACTAGAAGGTTTAAGTATAAATTGTCTGCCAGTGGTCTCCAGATTTTAAACAGGTATCTGTTCTCATGGAGAATGCAAATTATAATTTCAACCAGACATGAAAATGTGGAATGGCAACTTATTGCCTTTTCCAGCATTTGAAACTCTTTTCAGTAGTCCTTTGTGGTTGGGTGCTTAGATTATATTCTAACAAAAATAAAAGACCTCAAATAGTCATTCTGTTGCATGCATGTATTGCACATTGCAAGTTTATTTTGGCAATGAAAACATTTGAAAATCTCTTAAATGATCAAATTGAAATAAAGTCCATGTATTGTGTTTTGTGTGAATGTGATGTTCCTCTGGTACATATTAGGCTGAGACAAAATGCGCATCAGTCTTCTCTCCCAAATGGGAAAGCTAGAGGATAAATTGACCACTACTGTCTAAGTTTAGAGCAAGTTTTTCAAGTTTCCTTTAGTTCTGTGTTAGAAAACAATGGGGAAAAAATAGGATTAATAATTAAAATAACCACAACTGTACTTTATTTTTACAGAGGTCCAAAATATATTCTCTGCTTCCACTCTAATTTTGAGAAAGCCACAAGTTTGTGGCCTGAACATTCCTTATGGAGAAATTTAAAATATTGTATTCCAATGTATGTACAATTAAATGCCAATTTCATTTTTGTTACTGTACTGTCGTAAGACACATCCAGCTTCAGCATTGTCTTCACCTCCTCTCACCCCACAGTGTGTTTCTGTGGTTTCTGTGAAATTCTACCATAGACACAAAGACAACACTAATGCTAACACACAAAAATATAATTTGTGCCATATAAAATAAAGTCATATCCCATGCTTATAGTTCCAAACTGGCAATATTTTCTAGTTTCCAACTCTACCTTTTAAGATACTACCATACTTTGTGTAGAGGAAGAGTTCAAAGGATTAAAGGATAAATCTTTTCAGATTTATTTGGATTGGCATTGACATTTTTGATATTTAGCCTCAATCCTCTTTTTTTTGAGCAAGCATTAGCCTGTGGTCGAGTTATTTTGATTTTAATTAGAACTGATTGCCCATGTCATGGATTCTATTTTTTCTGGAGCTCCAGGCAAGCACCAAAATAAAGCAAAACAAACTAAAACCATTTATTTCCAAACTGGATTCTGTTGCCAAAAGTTTTTTTTGGTATTGGTTTATTATTGTCACTGGTACCAAGGTACAATGAAAAACTTGTCTTGCATACCATTCGTACGGATCAATTCATTACAAGTGTGGAAAGTCCTACAACCAAAACTATTGGTTATGATTTGAAAAATGACACTATTTTATGCTTTCTTACCAGAGATTGAGATCCATAAGTGTTGCTTGTTCAAAACTAGACATTGGTGCAATTATAAGGAAAAGAGCAATGTCCTCAAATGCAAAAAGCTTATATCATATCTTACATTATTCTCTTTGTGACCAAGATACAGAAAGCAAATGACATTGTAGAATGGGATGAATTACATTTTTATTCATTTGTGGAACGCAGTCATCACTAGCAAGGCCAGCATTTATTATTGATTCTGAATAGCCTTTGAGAAGTTGACAGTGAGCCACTTTCTTCAACTGTTACTGTTGTGTCAGGTGGGGATTCCAGGGTTTTGAGCTAACAATGATAATGGAGTCAGAGTGATAATGTGACTTGAAGGGAAGCCTGCAAGTAGCAGAATGTAGGTGTGCCTGCTGTCCTTGAGCTTCTAGGAGATGGAACTCGTGGTTGTGAGGTGCTGTTCTTTAGTTGTTAATGTGCAGCTTGTAGATGGTTGATAGCTGCTACCATGGTGCAGAGACCAGGGGGACTGTTTAAGGTGACAGAAGGGGGTGTGTGGCCCTTGTAGCAGACTCTGTCCATTTGGATTGATCTTAAGCAAGTGTCTGCTGGGTGTGATGTTGTTCTTCTCCATATTTACATTGAGGATGCCTTGGAAACACTTTCTCTGCGGTCCTCGAGTGTGCCATGGTTGAGCATGAGTAATAAGGCTCATTTTGCAAGTCTGGAAATTAGTATCATTACAACAGGTGAAGTGACTGTAATTTAATCAATGCTAGTTATATTTGCTTGGGAGAGTATGGTGGTGCTGCTTCATCCATTTATGATGAGATGTATAACAGTTTGTGAAGTACTGATAATATTTCTCCAGCATCTTGAGGTGTTTTTCTGTTAGGTTTTGCATCTCAGCAATATGGAGTGGGACAGGAATTGAGAATACCTGATTTAAGAATGAGCTTGGTTTCGGTTAATGTCGGAGTCATCAGAATACACTCTCGGGTGTTCAAAAATTGAACTTGTACATTTTAGGCAATGTTGTATTTCTTGAATGTCAGCTTTTTGTCAGAATTGGCTTCCAAGGTATGGGAAATGCATGTTGTTTTTTTTTGTTTGTTTGTTTATTCACAGAATTTGGATAAGACAGGCAAGGTAAGCTTTTATGTTCCTTCCCTAATTTGCCTACTGAATAGCCAACTGGGCTTTCTCAGAAGGTAGTTAAGACTCAAACACTTAAGCCAGGATGAGTAAGAATGACAGATTTCCTTCCGGAGCAACAAAATGTTCTGCTGGAAGAACTCAGTGGGTCAAGCAGCATCTATGGGAGGAAAGGAATTGTCTACGTTTTCCAAAATGTTGACAATTCGTTTCCTCCCACAGATGCTGCTTGGACCACAGTTCTTTCAGCAGATTGTTTGTTGCTCCAGATTAACAGTCTCATGTGTCTCCTCCGACAAATTTCCTTTCCTAAAGTGCAGTAGAAAACTAGATGAGTTTTCTCAATAACGCAGCAGTTTCATGGACGCCATTGCTGGAACTAACTTTTTAACCTGAATTCCAGGAATATCTAATTTCTTGAATTTAAATTTCCTAGCTGTCATGGTGGAATTTGAACCTGTGGGATGAATCTTCCGAAAGGAAATGCCAGTGGTCAGCCAGTTCAGAATAATGTAAGTGACAAGTACTGTTGCTGGACTTACTTATTTATGTGGGGGCCAATGGCAGAGCCTGATCTTGCTGGGATTCCCCAGTTTAATGCCAGGAATTTTCCTCTATGAGTTGGACCTGCTGTAGGTTTGGAGAATATTACAGTAGTGGATCTCAGTCAGGGGAATGGCAAAGCTAAGTTCTTTTTCAATTATTTTATTTTAGTTTAATGTTCTTAATTATTTAACTGTTTTTGATTAAAAAAATTATCAACTTTGCTAATCTTTATATAGCCCTGAATGTCAGAGACATTTAAATACTGTTGAATGCAATGATAGCCTATGACAGGAAACAAAGCCACACCCCAGCTTTGCTTTCTATCAATGCCTGTCATTGTGTTCTAGGGCAGGGTCTTATCCACTCTGTCACCTGAGGGTTTCTTGCTCCTTGGACCTTGCTGCCCAGTGCCAGGAAGATCAGCCATACAAACTACAGGACTGGGAAGGGGACAGCAACCGTGGGCATGGACCAAAACCAGCACAATCCATCTCCATCTTTCTGTAAGTATTACTCCCAGCCTCAAGGTATTGATTCAAAGTTTCCCCATGAACCTGAATTCCTGATTGATGAGGTGAAATTCTTACCATTGCAGACTGCTGGATAGTATTGAGCTTCTTGACTTGTGTTGCGGCTCCACTCATCAGACAAATGGGGAGTATTCCTTCTCCTTTACATTTCAATTGAACCTTCTTATGAATCTTAGATCGGTAAAACTTTGGGATATCAGGAGGTGATTCTCCAGTATCAAATTTCAAATATCTCTCAACCCCTTTTGATGCACCATTTCCCCATCTCCTTCATTCCACTTGTCCCACTCAGAAAGATTAAATTTTTCTCAGGTTTTACATTAAGAGACAGAGCTGAGAAATATAAGATATCATTATTTTTGAACCCCCTTTCACTATTATGAAAGTAGTTGTTTAGTCCTATATATGTAGAAGGACTACCCAAGAAACTGGCTAAATGAGGCTAAACACAAACTGGAGGAACAGCACCTTAAATTCCACCTGGGTAGTCTACATTCCAGCGACATGAACATTGAATTCTCCAACTTCCAGTGAACTGGTCCCCCTCTGTCCCTTTTCTCTCTCTCCTTGATGTACCTGGCCCCCATTGCCCACACACTTCTCCAATTGGTTCCCCTCTCACACTACTCCCCACCTTCCCTCCCTTTATTCCATGCTCCACCTTCCTCTTCTATCATCCTTCCTCACCTGGGTCCACCTATTGCCTGCTAGCTCTTGCTCCACCCTTCCCTCCACCTTATTATACTGGCCATCTCCCCTCTATCTTTCAGTCCAGATTAAGGGTCTCAACCCAAAATGTAACTGTCCATTTCCCCCTCCATAGATGCTGCCTGACCTGCTGAGTTCCTCCAGCATCTAGTGTGTTGCTCCAGATTCTAGCACCTGCAATCTCTTGTGTCTCCTGTGTACTCAAGAAACTTCACAGTTCTAAGTTCTATTGATGCATAGAGACTACAAGGGAGAGTATATTACCTTTTAATAAATGATTTACATATAATAACATTTCTAATATATCACCAAGATTGTAAAATATTCAAACCATTCTTGTTGAAAATTAATGTCCAGGCTAAAAACACCCAATTAGTAATATGTTCAAATCCTGTGTTATACATTTCATTGTCAAAATGAAATTGTTGCAAAACTCTCATATATGATATTTTATCATGTATTTCAATAGTCCGAGTTGCTTTTCTCATCATTACAGGCACAGTGGACTGGATGGAGTCCTTTGAGTTGTATTATTCAATGATTGTGGAATTTCCTTTGAAAGGAGGGGGATAAATACATTCAATAAAACAAGTTTAAACTCTCATTTGAAATTCAGAGTTAAGATATATAACAGATAAATAGATTTCTGTTATTTGGGGATTTTTTTCTGAGTAATTTATGGATATAAACACAATCAGCTGGTTTATTTACTGTATAAAGATACAATAATAGCAACTCCGCCATTGTCTTCCCCTGCAAACAAATCATATTTTTATACCATATTCTTTATGTACAGAAGATGTTTTGGATTATTTTACACTGATGAAGAAAACAATGTGGACATGGAACATGACCAAAGGGAAGTAAAATGGTGAGACAGGAAAATGATGGTGAGATTGAAGAAGAGAAGAATACCTTTAAGGCTGTTGGAGGCAGGAAGGATGGTGACCAGGCAAGAGAGTGAGGAACAAAATTTCAGCAAAACTCTGTGACAAAAAGAAAAGTTGTAAATAATTGTGGAGAGGGCAGGTATTTGAGATGTGGAGCCATGCACTGGATGAAGGGCAGAAGGAAAGAACAAGACGATTGGAAAACCTCAAGAACATCTGGGACACAGTCATTTGGCAAGTTTGGAGGCAGCAGATAATAGGGGGATGAGATTTGGGTGAAAACATGGACTGTTTTTATCTAATGAATGCTGTGGAGAGTTGAGATGGGAAATCCCAACTATTAAGGAAAAAAAAGGCAAGCCTAGGGATAATTAAGGCATGTATCAGGATTTTGCAGACAGAAAGCCATGGATGGAAGCTGAGGTTAAAAATGTTGGAAAGATAAGAGATTCAGTGGTGAAAGAGAAAACTGAATTCATGGATGAACATTAATTGAAAATGGAAAAAAAGGTACTTAAGCTGGAAGTCTGAAATACAAACACAATGTTGAAAATACACAGAGGCCAGGCAGCATCTGTGGAGAGAGAAACCATGCTGAGCTTTTAGTGGCCTGTTACTTTAATTCTCCATTCTACATGCACTCTGATATCTCTATCTTTGGCCTCCTACATTGCTCCAGTAAGCTTAAGGAACAAAATCCCATCTTCCAACAAGGCTGCTGCAGCCCGTGGGTTTCAAATTGAATCCCACAATTTCTGATAGTCAGCTATTCCGGTTTGTATCAGTGTTGGCCAGTTTTGATGAAAGATCATCAACCTGTAACAGTAACATTGTTTTTCACTCTTTGCAAAGGTTGTCTGCTGGGTACTTACAACATATTTCAGTTTTCCAGCAACAGTAGTATTTTGTATCTCTCAGTTCCAGTCTTTTATTTCTCTCTTGCCTTTGCTTCATCCATTTCCTTCTACTTTCATCACCCCCAGGTGGCTCAGCCTTCCTCACTAATGTCTCAGCCAGCACTATCACTACTTTTGTGTCAGTCAGTCTCTCTTGTTCTCTGCATCCCTTCCCCCTCACTGCAGCTCAAATCATGATTTCTAACTTTTCCCAGTTCTGTTAAATGGCCATCATTCTGAAAGATTAATGTTGTTTTTCTCTCTCCACAAATACTGACTTGCTTGTTGAGTCTTTCCAGAATTTTCTGTTTTTATTTCAGGGCTAAATGTAATGCCACTTTTTCCACACCCCTTGGTTCCGTTTGAGATATTGATAAGGAAGTTGATGGAATGGAGGCCAGAGGCAGAGAGGGCGAAAGAGCATCAGCTAAGGGAAGCTTTGGCCCAATTACTATCTCACTGGCAATTTCAAATCCAAAAGCAATAACCCTTGGTTCAGAATAAGTTGTGGCAAAAACAGATTATGAAAACTAACTCTGTTCTTAAATCTTCATAATGCTATGGACATAAATGGATTGAAAGACAGAACCAGGAGTGATCAGGCGAATGGAGAAGGAAGTGACATTGGCGATAATGCCAATATCGAGAGAGGTAAGATTTTAGAATACAAGGCATCAGCCCTGTGGCAGACTGCAAATTAGGGTAAGATTGAATGCCAGTGGTGTTAGTTGTGTTAGAAAGACCAAGGAGGCTGAGGACATGGGATATTGTTTTACACTTTAACTAGCATAGACACGGCAGAAAATAAACTGGATTCGGGATAATCAGATAAGGAGTAGTGAAACTGTGGATGTAAATCAACACTCTGGTAGTGAAAGACAACTGGAGGACTGGAAAATTTGTGAAATTAGGGAGACTTTCTAAGGGTGATAAGAAAGGTCCACAGATTTGGATGGAAGACACACACAACACTTGTTTATGGAAAACACAATGCTAAATGTCTTGATTATTTTTCACGGGTGATGTTATCAGCAAGATTGAGGCTGACGAGGTGAAGTTGAGTGCTTGAACTGGGATGAGATGATATCAAGGGTGTAGTTAGATGGAATGAGTGAGTAGTGAGGGAGGTGAAAGACAACAGGGATCTACGTAAGTTATCAATGGGTAGTGTAGACTGGAGTGAGCTTTAAGTTGTGGGAAAGGGACTACTCCAAAGAGGTAATAATGGCTAGAATAAACATACACAACTTTTGTATATGGAAAACACAATGTTAAATGTCTTGATTATTTTTCATGGGTGATTACTTGTCATTCTGAATAGCTTGGTCAGCATCATTCTCTGAATTGTCTTCTGAGGTGCCGTTCTCTTTTGTGGATGTGGAAGTGGACTCCGTGTATGCACCCATATCCAGTACTTGTAAGAACTTCAGCTTTTCAAATGCTGTTCCTTTTACCTTAGTCATTGTTAGACTGTTGTCCCTGTGAAAGGAAACGGCAATGTCCAATGTATGAGAAAGAATCTGCACTTGTATAGACTCTTGTATGACTTTGAAATCTGTGCCCAACTTGGACAGATTTTTAAAGTACAAAATTGTTGTTTGGATTTGAAACAGCTGGTTTGAACACTAATGAGATAAAATAAATAATGTAAAAATGAGCAAATTATTTTATTCCTCCTTTTCTCCCCTCCAGACCCCCACACAACCTGCTGCCATAGAAACCCCAATAAATGAGTAGGCTTGTGAATATTAATTGAGCAGATACCCCAGCACTCTCCTCTCCTGCCATTTCTTGGATAATCCGGCAGGAAAGCACAACAGGGAGGTAACCAGTGGAGCTGGGAAAGGTGAGTTTGGAATCTCTGAGTTTCTACAGGAGTCCCAAAAGTTACCAGCATTTACACTGAGGAATGCCACTGGGAAAGTCCAGCTTCATGTGTTTCTACCCAAAAACTGTTAGTAACAGTGGTTGATTAATATGTATTGGAAAGTCACTTCCCTGGCAACTATTTTTGCTTCATAAGAATATTTCTATCTACATGAAAAGGTACATGGGGGTCCTCTGTTTAACATTTCATCTAACAGATTGCACTTTTGATAGTGTATATTTCACATATATAGTCTCCTAGTGCATTAACTCCTTCTGAAAGTGCAGGTGTGAGTATTTCAGGTGAGGGCCAGTTGCACATGAAAATTTACTGCAGGCACCTGTGGCTGTGAAGAGAAAGGTCTGTTGATAAGTGCTCAAATCCATAACCTCATGACCAAAGGCAAGAATCCTACCACTGATACCAGGGCTGAATTTAAATGTGCACCTTACACTATATTTTAGACACATAAGCTGACAAACTCGAAAATGTTGGAAACAACAAACAAAAAAAATTCAAAAAGGCAACCCCCTTTTTAAATATCGTCACTTACCTTACAGGTCAGCTGAATCCATTCCCGGTCTGCCCAGAAGAAATTACTTACCTTCCAGTCCAGATGAACCCACTCCAGGTCTTCCAAGACTGTCCTTAAGCATTCGCTTACCTTCTGGTCCAGGTAGCTCCAATCCAGGACTCTCGGGATCGACCAGACGCAGCTACTTACTTCAGAAACATAGGAGGAGGGCTGGGCTGCAGATGAGACTGAAACAGCAATGGGTTCAAGTCCTCTCTCTTCCCAGCATACCACTAGCTAACATCCAGGCCATTGAGAACAAAGTTGATGAACTAAAAGAGAGACTGACCTACCAAAGAGAACTGAAGGACTGCTATGTCATATGTCTCACTGAAAAGTGAATCACACCTGATTGCACCATACAACCTGAGGGCTTCTCAATTCACTGGATGGATCGTACGACTCCTTGGGCAAAGTTAGAGATGAAAGGGTCTGCATCCTAATCGACACCTCGTGATGCTCAGATGTGACACTCCTGGTGAATTTCTGCTCATCCAGCTTGGAATATCTAACAGTGAAGTGTTGCCCATACTATCTGCCAAGAAATTCACTTCAGCTATCCTAACAGCAGCCTGCATCCCACCCCAGGCAGACGTGAAACCTGCACTCAGTGAACCATGGTCAACTGCTTTGAAACAGGATACCCTGAGGCCCTCTTTGTCATTGCCAGTGACTTCAACCAGGCCAACTTAGAGTGTGTTACCAAAATACTATCAGCACATCTCCAGTCCCACCAGGGGCCCCAAACATCCTTGACCATTGCTACAGAATGCTTGACCATTCCCATACAAACAGAAACTGAAACAGGAGGATCCAGTACAGAAAGTCATATGGTGCTGCTCTGAGGAAATAGATGAGCTTTGACATGATTGCTTTGAGTCAGTGGACTGGTCCATGTTCAAAGACTCAGCAGGCAGCCTAGATGAGTATGTCACCACCATCACAGACTTTACCAGAAGTGTGAGGACTATGTACCAAAGAGGACAATATGGGTGTTCCCAAACCGGAACCCATGGATATACCGGGAGATCCACTCCCTACTGACGTACAGGACTGTGGCGTTCAATTCAGGTGAATTTGAGATGTGACCTCTGTAAAGCTATCAGGGATGCCAAGAGACAATATCAGTCCAAAACTGAGTCTGAGGCCAGCCATCAGTGGTGGCAGGGCTTATCACCATCATCCCCGTACCTTAGGAAAACCAGGTAATGTGTCTTAGTGACTACCACCCAGTGGCTCTAACATCCACCACCTTGAAGTGCTTTGAGAGGTTGGTCATGGTACACATTAACCCCAGCCTCCCAGACAACCTCTTCCTACTGCTGAAACAGGTCTACGGCGGACGCTATCTCCCTGGCCCTACACTCATCTCTGGAGCACCTAGACAGTAAAGACACCTATGTCTGGCTATTGTTTATTGATGAAAGCTCCGCCTTCAATACTATAATTCCAAGCAAACTCATCAACAAACTCCGAGACCTGGGATTCAACACCTCCCTCTCCAACTGGATCCTTGACTTCCTGACCAACAGATCGCAATCAGTAAGGATAGGCAGCACAATTATTCTCAACACTGGTGCCCCACAAAGCTGCATCCTCAGCCCCCTACTCTACTCCATATACACTCATGACTGCATGGCTAGATTCTGATCTAATGCCATCTACAAGATTGCAGGTGATAGAGAGCTTAGTGACATGGTGACATGACAAAAACCTTTCCCTCAATGTCATCACAGCTTAGTAAGGCAACTGCCCTGCCCAAGGCCACAAGAAACTGCAGAGAGTTGTGGACATAGCTCAGCACATCAAGGAAACCAGCCTCCCCTCCATGGACTCTGTCTATACTTCTCGCTGCCTCCGTAAAGCAGCCAATATAATCAAAGACTCCACCCAACCCGATCATTCTCTTTTCTCCCCTCTCCCATTGGGCAGAAGATACAAAAGCCTGAAAGCACATACCGCCAGGCTCAGGGACAGCTCAGGCACAACCTGCTGATATAAGACTATTGAACGGTTCCTTAGTACAATAAGGTGGAATCTTGACCTCACAATCTATCTCATTATGACCTTGCACCTTATTGTCTACCTGCACCGCACTTTCTCTGTAGCTGTTACACTTTATTCTGCATTCTGTTATTGTTTAACCTTGTATTACCTCAATGCACTGTGTAATTAATTGATCTGTATGAACGGTATGCAAGACAAGTTTTTCACTGTACCTCGGTGCATGTGACAATAATAAACCAATTCCAATTCCCTTCATAAAACAGAAAGACCTATTCTTTAAAATTATTTTAAATGACCTGAAATTTCTTTAGAGTCACTTGAAATAGCATGGACTTGCTGAGCAGCCAGTGCCAAGAGTTCTTTTATTGTAGCCTATTCTAGAAATTGACCAAAAAATGTCAGGAGTCACTAATCAGAAATGCTATTGCTGATCATGTGTTGGATGCAACTTGCAACTCTGAACTACGTATCTATTTTTCAGATAAAGCAATGCCTCAGGTACCTGACTGACTTATGATTGAAAATACGGCCCTGAGCATTTACTCATTGTTGACAGCTGTGAGTGAAAGTGATTTGTACCTTGTGATAAGGCTGACTTGTACCATCTGAAAGGATTGACTTGTGCTATCTTCTCGAGTGACAAGTGCTTTATCGTTGGATTGACTTGTACTTGCACATCAAAAGGAGTTCCTCTTCTTGGACTGGTATGTACTGTGTGGTGGGTCTGACTAAATTTGCCTTGAGCAACTTGTACTGTGCCCTTAGATTGGTTTATATTCTGCATTCTGTTTGTTTTGCATCGTGCATGTTCATTTATTTTTGTTCAAACCGCTAAGGAAGTGGAAATAATGATTAACCGTAATGTTGTATTTAGACTAGGTTCCACTTTTTGGTTAAAAGTTATTTACCATATGCAAAACATTTAATGTAGTATGAATTTAAGCTGAAGCACCTCCGTTAGGCAACTGTTTTAGAATGATGAATGTAGTATTGCTGGTATGATATTAGAGTAGATATTAGATACTGGGAATCACCGAGAAACAATGACTGCTTCAAAAAAAACAATGGATAAATTTGAGTGAAGGTGCCAAGAATGATAGTTGTAATGGGATAATAGAAACCCAGAAAAGATGAAAACCAATATATATTTCTTCATCAAATAATTATTTCTTTACCAAGCTTGACTCTGGGATGGCTGTTTTGCACCAGGCTGATTCAAGGCATGGAGGGTTTGTAACAGATTGATTCCTGGGATTGATGGTTTGTTGTACAAGAAGGGATTAAGCAAATTAGATCTGTATTCTGAGTTTAGAAGAATGAGAAGTGATCTCATTGATATGTTCAGTATTTTTAAGAAACTTGACAGGGCAGATGTAGAGTTAATGTTTCTCCTGGCTGGTGCATCTTAAACCAGGGGTGATGGTTTCAAAGTGTTATGGACTAGGTTACTATTAGTGAAGGTCCCTTTAAGATTGTGTGTGTGTGTGTGTGTGTGTGTGTGTGTGT
>JARFYF010000063.1:35657437-35674821 GCA_030265395.1 Rhina ancylostomus | reverse complement strand
TCCCAACAGTATTTTTGCAGTGGAACAGCACAAAGCAACACAATCCTGCTATTTATATTATTCCTCACCTGCAAAGACAGATGCAGTATTGATTGCGATAAATTCTTGGGAAATTCCTTTAGATCCACCCCAGCGCAGTTCACAGTTCCATCCAGGTTACAACTGCAGTCAGCAGGGCAGTAGTCCACTTGCACTTCAGCATCAGTCATCATTCCTGTTTGATTCTTTAGTGATTCATGAACATAATTCTCTTCACTTACAGCACCGCAGCTGAAGCTCAGGAGCCATAGCAACATGGGGTGCCACCTGCTCCAATTCATTTTTACCTCCTGAAGCAATTCAATTAATTTAATTTTTAACACATAAAGATGGGAGAGAATGTCACAACCTATTCGATACAAAAATTCAATTCGACGAACTTCCATCATTTTTAACTATATAGTAGAGAATATTAATTATTGAAAGTGCAAAAAGATGAAGTTAGCCTGAGGTACAAGTTATGATATGTAGTTTGTAAATTCTTCAAATTTATAATCCACAAAAATTCCATCCTTCACGATGATATGCACATTGAGAAATAAAAGGTATTAAAATCAATATGATGTTTGGTATTATTTCACTTTGAATAATTAATAAAGACAGCTATATATTTTGATGTGTATTTTTATTAACACATCTTTCTCTTTAAATTAAAGATGCTTTTTACTAACAATTATTACTGCTGGTGAAGGATACAGTTAACCTACCGTAATCGACTCTTAACAATTAACAGAGTGTAAAGATTCACAGTGAGAATGTGATTTTCATCTCTCCAAAGTGCCCTGGGCTTGGACAAGTTTTTTTTTCCAGAAAAGAAGATCTTTTCCAGATGTGAAACAAAAATGGAGAGAAACTATGCATCGACTTCGAAAGAGAACTTCTGTCCTCTTTCAGAAAGATGTAGAAGAAATGTTCAGGCCTACTCTGGAGTTATCATATGGAAGCACACAATACTGCAAAACTTTTCTAGGGTAAGTCTCTGGAAAGCCTAGCCAAAGCATACTATTGAACAGACTCCTTTTATGTCTAATCACTCATTTTCTGTTGGCTAAGTGCCCTAATAAGAGAGAAACATGTCTAACTCGGTAATAACACGCCACTCGGAGTGAAAGCAGGAAAATGCCACGTATTAAATTTAACAGAAACAACTAAACTCCATTTCAATAACATTTGAAGAGTGCTTTACCTTGACTGGTGTTGTTAATTAAAACCAGAAATTTCAGTGCCATTTACTCAGCACTGAGATAATCACTAACAGAACCAGCAAAATGGCATTCAACTAAAGAGGTAGCTGATCAGTTTGGATAATTAAAATTTTAGTTTTTAAACTAGTTTCCCAACATAAACTGCTTTATTATAGTTGGAAGTTATTGATGTTCCTCTTTTGAACAAGGGTTCTGATGGCCCTCATCTTGAACTCTTCTTGCAAATTACAGCCATCTAAATACCTCATAAATAAGAAAAAACAAAAATTTGTATCTACACACAAGTAGACGCAGTTTTGGTTCACTATATTAATTTATACTTCCAAGTAACAATTATTTTCTTTCCTATATTTTAGAGTACACTTAGCTGTAATTTAATACATTAGCAAACACATTGCTAATACATAATTGTTTACTGTATAACCATATCTTCAATAGTTATAAGAAGCATATTTATAATTTACTTTGAATTTCTAAAAACACATTTGTTAGAAGTGGCTACATGATCTAACTATCAAGTTAAAAATTACAATACTAGTTAATTACTAAGAAACCACCAGAAGAAGAATCATATATATAAAAAAGTTGATAAGTTTTCTACCCTCTTGCCATACAGATACACACCTGAGTCTGTTTAAAATCAATGCACACAGATCCAATTCAACTGCACAGAGGCAAACAATCCTCCCAAGTCTGACCTGATGTTATTGCTTTTCCTTTTCCTCCTACTGGGAGCTGCTCTTGCTTGTAGTTTCATTAATGAGGTGCAGTCCAATTTTTTTTAAACTTCTGTTTAGGTTGAACTGTCAATCAAATCAGACTCCTGCATCCATCACTGATAAGGTTACTACCTCGGCAAAGTTCTCTAAAGGAATAAGCCTTCACAACAGGGTCTGATTCAAACACTCGTGGTATGACTATGATTTGTAGGAATGTGTTGCTGTGCTCTTTTGGGACTCCATAACACATGAGATGCATGTTTGAGACCACACAAAGTAATCTACCATATTTCCTCAATTAGAATCAAATACTTCTGTAAAATGCTGACATATTCTGGCCAGACCTTAAAGAATGAATTTTATTTACAGGACATTATTTTCTAATTAATACAATAAAAATGTTTTCACAGAGTTTAGATTCAGCAGCAATGCACTTTACTTTTCTCTACTAAATGAGCCTTTGTTTACCCAGGGGTTACAGTAATTTTCATGCTATTTTTATAACATATTATGCTCCTCAAAATGAGAGATGGAACACGTTCCAGTCTGGGGGAATATTATTAGCCACAAGCTCTCCCTGTTTAGGCAGGCCACAAATAGCTGATGAATCCAACTCTCTTTACCCAGTATGACAATATGCCTCAGAACCAACCCCAAGGTGAGCATTGCTTGAATAGTTGCATCAATTGCCCTTGGAAAGTGACTCTAATTATTGAGCTGCTGCAGCGTTTGTGTTTTTGGTGCTCTCACTGTGACATAGGACTCCCAGAACTTTGACAAAGAGGCAATAAAGGAATGGTGACATATTTCCCATATCAAGTTGAGTGAACTGGAGGGCAAGGATGGTGATATTGCCCAAAATACAACTGTTTGTCCTTCCTGATGGTCACAGGCACAGGTCTGGAAGGTGCTGCTGGATGAAGTTCAATGAGTTGGTGCAATGCATCTTGCAAGTCATATGTATTCCATCCAAAGTGCACCAGCAATGATGTTAGCAACAAATGAATCATTTCTTTGCCATTGAACTCAAGTGCACTGGTGCACTGCAATGTCCTGAATAATGCTGAGGTTATTGAGTGTTGTTGCAGTGGAACCCATCCAAATGCTGTGGTATTGCAGCCCTCTCTCTCCTTGGATTATGCTCCTTAACTTTGCCCTGCACTGTTGTGGAGAATCAGGAGCAGAGAGATTCTCTCTCTCCTCTCCCCTATTGCGAAGGGATAACTACAATTAACCAACTCACGAGGACACAGATTTCATGGTGTGGTTATGAAATCTTGATAGCCTCTTCAGTAGTTTAACTTGAGGACACTGGATTGAAGCCTTCTCCAATTTCACAGTCCTAAAGTATCCTTACATAATACTTATATCATTATTCATCTAGTCCAGAACCACACAGAAGCAAGCACCTTCAGCAAACTACCTGAGGAAGATCGCTGGATATACAACAATGGAGTCCAAGAAACAATGCTATATACCAGGGAGACAACTAGAACAATTTATCAGCAAATAACAAGAAAACACAGCTGAATGACACTGCTTATTCAAGAATAAATAGTTCCCATTATTTCAGCATCAGCACATGACACAGAAATTTCTGATGTGCTTGACCTCCATTTCCAATATTCTCTCAAAGTGATAGTGAAATCGAGAGAGAAACAGAGAGGCAGCCTGTGTAGTATCTTGCTGCATGACAACATCAATAGAGTTTGGAATGTCTTTTTCTGCAAGAAATTAGTGTCATTCTAAACCGCCAATGAAAAATCTAAATTTAATGAAGACATAATTATACTTGCATTGTTTCTTCATGTTTTTCCCCCCATCGCTAGTCAGTAGAATGAAGCGCATAATTACTGTAGAATCATAACATAACAGGGAGAGGGAGCATCTAGTTAATTATTCCTGAGGCAGTTCTTGGAAACACAATTAATTCCATTCCATACCCATTCTGCATCCCATTTTGAAAACATTTATTGTAATCTCTTCTGAAAATAAAAGGGATTTTGCTTCCTCCACCATTTCTGGTAGGGAACTCAGAGATCTATGAACAATCTGGACAGCACATTCTATGAATCTTGCCCTTCATTATTTAATGTTGATCTTAAATCAATGCTCTTTAATTAATACAATAAAATAACATTATTTCCACTCACTGGTAAAGTCCAACTCTGTCACCTAACTTTAGAAAGGGGGAGTAGGTCTTAGAGAGGATGTAGAAAAGATTTACCAGAACGGCTTCAAGGATAATGGATATCAGCTACAAGGTCAGATTGGATAGTTTGGTCTCAGGGTCAAGTAGATGGGTACAAGATCATGGCAGGATTTGACAGGATAAGTAGAGAGAAACTGTTCCCAACAGTCAAGGGATCAAAAATTAAGATCTGCTGCAAAGATGGTGGAAACAGAAATCAGTGCCTGCAAAAGAAACTGGAAAGGCATTTGAAAGAGAATAGTTTGCAGAGCTATGGGGAGAGGTTGAGAGAATGGGATTAATGTAGTTGTTCCATTAGAAACTGGCAAAACATGAGGTCAGTATAACAATTCTATTACTTTGAACAATGTTATCTTCTTGACTGTAGTAGAAAGGTGGCATTACTCTTTCTTGCTATTAAGAGGCTCTGCAGAGATATTGATTGTAAGTAGATTCACTCATCCCTTTTTTCATCTTAATGCCTGTATCTAATTGAACTCCCTCTGAAGCCACTGTAGGCTCATCCAAAACTGAATTCTTAATGGCATAAACAATTATTTGTATAGATTTAGTACTACACTTTTATTTTCTATTTTATTCCCTTATTTTAAAAACCTTGTGCCCCATATGCTTTGTAAATGCCTTTATCGATAAGTCTTCTTACTTTGCTAAACTGTTTAATGAAAAGTAAGTATTCAGAAATTACAAAACATTAAATCAGAATAGTACCTTTGGATCTTAGCAGCTTCCTTGGCCTAATATTGTCATCCAGTTTTTTTTTTAAATACAATTTCCAAAATATATAATGATTAACATTATTGGAACATCTATCAGCACAGGGGTGAGGGCAATGAGCAGGAAATGATTGGAGCCATGAGAAATGTGCCATGTACAACTGGTGTAAAGCTGAGGGGCCACTTGTGAAGTGTATTTGCCCCTGGGCTCAGCAACACCCCTGGTCTCAACAAAGTGTCAATGGCAAAATGAAAAGCTGGGTGTGGGAGCATTCGATCTTCAGTGTTACCCACACTGAACAAGTCTGGAATGTGCTGCTGCCATTACTACAGCTAGTTGGTGGGTGAAAATGGACTCCCCATTGAGCTGGCAGTACAATCCAGCCTGCTGTCTGCACTATGTCATCCTGCAGAATATTACACAGCTCCTACTGAGTTGTCAATTGACCTTGTCTGACCAGGCTCCCCACAGAGTAAATTGTCCAAAAATTACTAAAATACAAATTACATTTATAAACTTTTGTTTTAAATATATGAAGAATGCCCATTTTCCCTTCACAAACTTTACCGTGTTTTAACCCAGAAGTATTATTACAATTAGTATATTTAAAAAAAAATTCATCAGCTGTAAAATAAATTCTGCAACATAGCCAATTATGGAACATAGCAATCCCATCATGTCAAAAAAAAGCCAACTGTTCGCAAAGAGATAAAGTAAGATTTAATTTTATTCTCTGACTTATCATGCTATAACAAGTAAGTTATAAATCCCATTTATCTTACTGATGAAGGAATTGCGAAGGTGACGGTTCCCAAACCCAATATTACTGCAAGTATAATAAACTTATGGATTAGAGTAGATTAACCTCAGACAGCTGAATTTTAACGAACAATTGTCGGACTCATTTAGTACAGATACATACTGTAGCTGGTAATAAAGCATTTTACAAAATATATTCAAAGTTACATTTACATCATTTTCAGAAATGTACTGAATCAGTTAGAATATAACTAATTGCATTTTGTTGAAAGTCAAACCTGCTCAGCAAGATACTAATATAATAAACTTCAAGATTAATTAGAAGATGTTGCACATTATTCCAGAATATTTCAGAGATGAAGATAGCAGCTCCTAACCACCTCCCTGGCAACCTGCCACCAAGATGCCACATGGCCAAAGGCTGGTGTTCTTCTACACAGTTATGAAGATGACTTGTGATAAATCTTCACAGTTTGGCTTTGCCAGGTTGAAGTTGTAGATTCTGAAGTTTCATGGCCATTCCCATATTACCAGCAATTTTCAGTTTCCCCTGGAAGAAGGCCTGAATGGAAAAATTATACTTTTAAAAAATATATTCTTCATTATTATCAAATTAGAGCACTGCAATTAAAGACTTCCCCATAATTCACAGTGAGTGCATATAATCCATGCATTCCCAAATTTAGGGAGAATAGATTAGACATCAAATAAGGCTCAGTAACTGAAGCCCAACTATAGCAAATGCATTTGCACTTTTCATCGCATCCCAACCATCTTCACAATTTCATTGGAAAGATAAATCTTTTGTGTCTTCCTTAAAAAAATGTACAACTGTGGAAATGTACAACACATTTTAAAAAGTGAAAAAAACTGATTGTTGTAACACTTCTTAAAAATGATGTCATTCAAAAATTGACAAAGTGGAAATACGATGAGCCAGCACTCACTACAACAACAGGTAATAGATGACGCAAAGTCAAATTTGCATTCAAATCTGGTGACAACAAAGGAAGATTTCAGTGTGTGAATTATCACTATTGTAGCATAGGCTAATATGGATCTAACCTGCACACAGCATTGCGCCACAAAGGCAGAATTAGGTTAGAAATTAGTACATTTGTTCTGGAGGCACAGATTGAAAAAAAATAACATTGATTAGGACATCTGAAAAAAAAGTCCTGTTTTCCTTCAATTAGCACTGTGGAATACTTTAGCAAATAGCGCAATACCCATAGAGCCTTGGTTTAGCACTTCATCTAATTCCAGAAGTGCAGCATTCTCCATACAGTTTGGAGTAGGCCTTGAACTCAAAAACTGCATGACTCTAGAGGCGAGCGTTTTATCAATCCTGTTCCCATGCTCCGCCAACCGTTTATTTTGAATTACTTGTTGGCTCCTATTAAGTGTCTTTTGTTCCTCTGCAGAGATCTTCCTTATTTTATGGCATACTTCTTAGTGAGATCTAATATGCCAGATAGATGAAACTTAACCAGCTTGATGAGTTACTGACAGTGGCGATAGAGCGACCGTGCCTTTGATAACCCAGTGACTATGGTGTTTACTTCTGAACATTGAAATATTGAAATCACGCCAGGGAAGTTGTGAACCTGAGTTCCTAAAATTGAGTAATTTACATAACGACTATCAAAAACAACTAAAATTCCTAGAATATGGGTTGATCTTAATGCAATCAAGATTGTGCTGTAAGTACGTCATGACAAGATGCTAATGTTAGTAGATAATTATTTTTAAACACATACAATGAAAATACATAATGAAATTAGTCACACACAAAATCCTTCAAAATTTAACTGACATTGCTACACAACTCCCACCTAGATACCAAAGTAACAATGATTCAATACATCTGAAACAACCAACAGGGCAGTAGATAAATGCAAGCCTCACACTTTAAGTCATGATAGATTTCAATTCACAAGCACATTGATATCTCAGTATGGTGCAAAAGGCAAAGACAGAGCTGAAGCCATTTCTTGGAAGTGAGTGGCCAAAGAGTGTTATATGGATGA
Source organism: Rhina ancylostomus (assembly GCA_030265395.1). Lineage (NCBI taxonomy): Eukaryota > Metazoa > Chordata > Chondrichthyes > Rhinopristiformes > Rhinidae > Rhina > Rhina ancylostomus. Next base: position 35,667,143 of record JARFYF010000063.1, on the reverse strand, counting down.
AAAGTGACTTAAATGAGATCTGGACACTGTAGGGTGCTTTTATGGTGGGAGGGTTGGGGAACAGAAATCACAGTACTTATTCCAGCTTTCTCTCAGCCGCGGGAGGTGATGTTTAGTAACCAGAGAAAAATATTCTAGTTTCTAGTCTTTGCAAATGAGCTGCACCAGTCTTCAAGTGAATAACAGCAACACATGAGAATTTGACAGAATTTATTTTTCCAGTAAGTGTATCATTACGTGTGGGGAGTTGATGCAATGTCTGCATTTTGTTTCCATTATTCATTTTGCTCCCATTATTTATTTTGCTACAACAGGTGTTAAAGGCAATATACTGGAATGAAGGAAAGTGGCAACAAGCCAAAGACTCTGCCATTGGAAAAAGCAAGCATGAAATTTCAACCTTCTGTTTAACATTAAACCTTTATACAGAAACTACTCACAGTCTGGGGATTCATCTTGCCAGTCATCAAAGCTAACAAATCATTATCAGACATGGTTATGGTGCAGTCAGCTTTCTTCTCTATGGGAAGACAATAGTAGTTAGGTTAACCTATAAACAACACTATCAAAATAAATGTTTAACTCTTTCATTATATATTAAATTGCAGTACTGTCCCTACATTGTCAAAACCACTGATGATATAATTTATACATCAGCACCCCATGTCAGCAGTCCCACATTAAAATTCCTTCCATTATACACCAATATAAAATTAAAGACAAATTAATAAATGGTGCAAAGGTTTTTCCCAAATCCCACACTAATCACTCTGTCCCCTTTCAGGAAGTCTGCTCATTATCGACAGACTTAGGGGCCTGTTTTCTACAGTGGGACCCTAAGCTGCAAATTCCCAGCTCAGTTTCCCTGGGACCCTGCTGCTAGCAGAAATCTCATTTCATCACGCTAAAGTTACAGATTTGCAAGATTTAATTGTGCTACTTTATATATATATATAAAAATAAATCTTTCAAGAAAATAAATGACTGAATTGTGTGAGCAATGGCGGGTGGTTCCAAAAGAAATACTGACTTCATCCACCTGCAGACAATTATGTCCATAAGGACATAAGAAACAGGAGCAGGATACTTGGCCCTACCAGTCTGCTGCATTGTTTAATAAGCTCTACTTTAACCTTACTTTTCCTTATCCATGGATTCTCTCAGCTGACAAAAATCTTGCTCAATGTTTAAAACTGAATAATTTGCCTCCTGTTGTTTGGATTCTAATAACTGACCCATTTGAATAAGGTTCAAAATGTTCATCTGTGGAAAGATAAACCTATCTCTGAAGCACAGAAGAAACACCAAAATCTTAGAAAAGTGCAATTCAAACTCCCTCACCAAATTGTAAAAAGCAAATTAATTTTAAGAAACTTTATTGTTTACTTGCTGCAAATTCCTAAATATTGACCCCAAAATTGCTGACAAAATAACAGCAAAGCATATAGCCCTCTCTGCTATATGCACAGGTACCACAGCAGTTTCAGGTGACCGCAGGATTAAACAGAAAATGAATAGTTCCTGAAAACAGCAGTTCAACATGGAACAACTTTTAAATAATTTGAGTGGCATGAAGTCCATGTGTACAATCTGCAAATTCAAACTAAATTCACAAAGTTTCAGCTGTTGGCTTCATCAAAAAAAAATTGCACTTTCCCCTTCTATCTCTGAATTCAATCTTTCTATTCCCTCCTAATTTCTCTTTCTGTACCTAATTGATGTTGAATTCACTGTTTTCGTGCTTAGATCTTGTTTTGTCTTTTGAACATGTTTTCAGTTTGATAGGTTAAGAGATGCATGGTTGCTTGCTTTCTTCACCAAGGTCCTAAATGCCCTGAAGGAAGTTCTGCACTGCTTCCCTCTCACTCTTCCTGCAACTTGTCATGCAGATTATATTGGAAAAGCCAAGCACAAGTAACTCTGCTGAGCAGTTACAAGAATCTTTCAGTCATTAAATGCCTGCACTGAAATCTCTAAATCTTTCCTTGCACTTAACCTCTCCTAAAACTTCAAAACTGTACCCTGCTGCCGACTGCAGAAATTCAAGTGAAAACTTATGATATTAAGTCCTTCATTGCATCTTTCATGTTATCTGCATGGGAATGGGGGCAACAGAATATTATTATGGGACTTCTATGTTAACCGCTTGCATGTTTCCTTCTATGAGCCATAATCAGCCAAAGATAATAGAAATAAACCATACTGCTAGACATCAGCATGCTATCAGTAAGTTGATGATTCCTTTTGTATTAATATTGAAGGAGCAAAAACACAATCCTTGTATACATCAGAGAAGACATTTCATGATACCAGAATTGAAGTCCACGGATCCTTTTCCATTCTTGACATCCACCACCCAGAGTCCTTCTTTCCCATCTGGACCATCTTTAACTTTAAAAGCAAATACTCCTCCAATTTTCTTCACAAACACCTCTCCTTCCTAGGGGAAAGTCAAATCAAATACAGGGAATTCATTAGCCTCTATTCAAATTAAGATTGTTTGTACTCAACATATTCCAAGTGATAACGTATCAAGTCAGTCTGAAATCTACAGCTCTGGTGACCCAGGTTCGATCCTGATGTCCTGTCTGTATCAAATTTGCACATTCTTCCTGTGACTGCATGGATTTCCACTGGGTGCTCCAGGTTCTTCCCACATCCTAAAGACGTGCAGATCAGTACATTAATTGGCCATGGTAAATTGCCCTGTGTATGCAGATGAGTGATGGAATCTGGGAATTGGTGGGAACGTGGAAAGAATAATCCTGAATTAGTACAGGATTAATGTAAATGAGTGCACGATGGATGGCCTGAAGGGCCTGTTTCATGTTGTATGACTCTATGGCTCTGCAACACTATAAAACCCATTAACTAAAGGCCATTTCTTTCACCTTCAGCGTTAACCTTCTGCTCCCACTGCACTTGAATCTATCAGAGGAGAAAAAAAAGTCATTCAGGGTAATAAGACCACAAGCTGGCGCTCTGCTTAATGTTGAAATGCACAATGGCAAAAAAAAAATAACACCACGTCTGTCAATATCTTTTATGTACACATGAAACTACAAAATTATATCATCTGTAAAAAGCTTTAAAAGTTTGCAAAAATGCAACAAGGGATGGGATTTTTCAACTGAAGCAAGCTCATAAATTAAGAACAAATGTTTACTGCCCAAGGGTTTAGATGAAAGGAAACTGTAAATTGTTACAATGTGGTAATTGAATTTCAAAGCACTATTTTAACTAGCTACCTATGCTGACATCCTCTGAGAGGTATTCAGGCAGCACATCGCTTAGTTTTATGCTGGTCCACAACCAACTATTCTGCTCACACGAAAGAGATAAAAGGACCAGAACTGCAGACAGGTTGTTTAAACATCTGGTTTGAAATGGTAATAAATGTGAATTTATAGTTCCATTCAGTAGTTATCATGGTGTATGGTTTCCTAGTATAAACACCATGAAGCAATTTACTACAACTCCAAGCTCACATTTGAAAATGAACAAATTGCATGCAGACTTGAATTTCAAAACGTAACCTTGAAAACAGCTAATAATGTCATAAACTCATGGTAGGTACAAGTATAGTAACCCAATATGCAGTGTAATAATTCATGAACTTGGATAAATACAAAAAGTGGGAGGCATGTAATGGGTAAACCTTATAGTTTGCCAATAAATGGGCAAGATAACCAAGAAACTAAACAAACAAATAATGATATTGAGGGATATAAGTGATTCCTGAGAATTTAACTTCATTGAAGATAATTAAAATCTACTGCAATATATTTTTCACAATGATCTCACCATAATTATCCAACAGTTAGCTATTCAAGGAGATCCTGATAAAGTGTGCATGGTTATATTATTAATGCCTCAGCAGAAGAAAAAGAATCAGGTTTAAGTGATCAAACACAAAGCCACTAGCACAGACTTGGTTATCCATATAATTTCCTACAGTGATGTAACTTCTGATTCGTAAAATTCCATAGCAGAAGGCAGCAAGAACATTTTTCTAAGCTATACAATAGACAGGAGTGAAGTAGCCCCTGAAAGCACAAACTGAATGCACAGCCAGTGACTAGAAAAGTCTGGCCAAACCAACACACAAATGCCAAAATTTAAAAAACACAATGGATAAGCTATCACTATGACTATGGGATGGAAACACACATCATATGCGTTTATCATGGAAGTCTGAAATAGTAAAAGTTATAAATAACCAAACGCACCAGAATCACACATTAACCTTACATAATAAATATATAAATCAATCGATAAATGTAATTCACCTGCCATTCTCTCTTTTTCTGCAGAAACAATGGCATAAATTGTCCAAAAGGCAAACAATCAGAACAGCAAAAATACCATCAGGATCTGCACATTAATGTTGTGGACAACAGTTCCCTTTGCTGGCCTTGGTCTTGCCTCTACAGATGGTTGAATTACCCTTGGACAAAGCTGTCACTGAGTTCTGAAATTCCCCTCCTTCTTGCCCTTGTAAACCCTCCTTTTAGAATAAACTAGAACCACACCCAAAATTTTGTTCTTTGACTTGGCACCCCATGTTTTTCATTAACCCTCTGTACAGCTCTTTGATTGATGTCACAAATTAACTAGAAAAATGTTACAAAGTCAACACTTGAGTTGAGTTAAAGCTTCCTAATATATAGTATTCTGCTCTGCACACTCAATTTAACTAAGTCTATTAAAGTACTTTTACGGGCTGATGTAGCAAACTGCTGCAACCCATGAATGACATATGGCCTGTGCACTCCCAAGCCATATTACCCAAATTGTGAAATACTTACTAGTAAACAATACCCCATTCTCTTATATAAATAAGTGTAATATTTACTTGTCCCCAAAAGAGCAATAGAGCCTTGCGAGAAGCTCAGCAGGTATGATGGAGAAAGGAATAGATGGATGTTCTGATAGGGTTAAATAATACAGAGAAGGTTGGCAGAGAGCATGGTCATGAGCTATTTTGTCCCAATGGCTGTTTCTGTGCTGTAATCTCCATGTAATTCCACATAATCCTTGTTACCCAATTTCTTTGCCAATCAAATTACAGATCACATCACAAATCAGCACTCCTCCTCAAAGAAAAATGTTTGGCAATATCCCAATTTATTTTGCACAGCACCCTTGCAATCCTAACTCAATTATTTGGTTTTGGGCTGGATTGATTCTAATTCTCAGAGATGAAGGGGGGAAATACTGGTTCACAGAGGACGTAAAACCCATGTAACTGACTAAATAGACTTAAATGAATAAAGATGCAGCTTTATTAAAAGGAAAAATAAAGAAGAGCCAAAAGACTTATGAAAGTAACAGGAATGTAATCAATCTACTCATATCACCCTCCCCAGCTTCCAATTATTTTCTCTATTTTGTCAGAGCACTGATTAATCCATTGGGACATTATTTGCCAGTACTTTTCTAGCCAAAACACTGTTGCCAACTCAGCTGCGACTGGTGATTGCATTTGGGCGAGTGCAGGAGTGCAAGACAGCACCACACTGGAGAGTCCATTTTCCTGTTAAGCTATCTGGGTTGCAAAAACAAAAAATGCTGGAAGCATTCAACAGGGCAGATGGCATTAGTGGGAAGAACTGATAGTTCATGTTGAATCCATCATTAGAATTGGAAATTGGGAAGATGAGCAAATATTAAGTTGTACAGTAATGGATCTTCCACTATTGCAACTAATTCGATTCACTTCATCACACTCACGCTGTCTGACATGCTCAGCGTTTCCAACACTTTTCTCTTTTCTTTAAGATCTCCAGCATCTGCGGGTTTTTGGACCCAACGCTTTTGGAGTGGTTGCCTTTTGCCAAACAAACACTGAAGCAATTGCTTATTTACGTGACAAACTTACTTTCACACTGTCACTTCTCTAAGTTGTAAGCTTGATGGATTTTTAAAAAGCATATGCATAAAAGTACAAAAGTGGACATGCACATACATTTGAATAGTTTCAGAATTCAGTCAAGGTAGAATAATCACTTTGCAAGATCATATTTATAACACAATATTTAAAATATACTAAAATAAGCAAATGCAGCTTCTATATGGACCAGGTCCTGTTATCTACTTACTGCAGCTTAAGGTACTGGAGCAGAATAGTAATGTCTGTTCTGAGGCAGAAGGGGTCCATTCAGAAATTATAATGAAAAGGAAATCCCAATATTTTCAACCATACACTTGTGCAATCATCATAATCGGTCTCCTGTGTAACTTCTAAAGTAATAGCAATTTAATACAAACTGACATTTTAACTGATTTATGTGCAGGTTAATATTTCACAAAAATGTAAAAGCACATGAAGTAACTCAGTATGGCATTTTGCCATGACAGGAGTAGAATTTGATCTTAGTCTGCCTGGAGTTTCAGACCATGTCAATTTCAGGCCCAGATCTGCCTGTTTCCCTCTCTGGTTTTCTCATTCCTCTGTGATGCTGATTTATTCTATGGGAGGGCCCCCACAAAGTGATGCTCCCTGCTGCCTCACTCACATTTACATTCCTTTTATATGAGCATGAACAGCAGACTTTGGCAGGCTTTCTAAACATGGATGACATGATTTTGTCCTCAATGCACTTTCCCTCAGGAGCAAAGAAGTCAGCTGATGTTTTTCCGATTCCTGCTATCCACATCCAGGAGAAGTAGCAGCCAATTGCTGTGTTCAACTGGAGTTCAAAACCCATACATCTAACACAGACTACTCATACTTGGTTCTTTGCAAGAAGCAAGCAGGGAAAAAAAAACACAATCCAACAGTTGTGCTTGCTTAAAACCTATTTTGTACTCCTTGTGAAAATTTATTAGTCAGTGCAATTTTTAAAATATTTATTTCTCAGGATGTGGCGTCACTGGCAAGGCCAGCATTTATTGCTCATTCCTAAGTGTCCTTGAAGAGAGTTGCAAGCTATTATCTTGAACCATTGTAATCCTTTTATTGGAGGTATTCTCATTGTGCCATTAGGTAGATAGTTCACAGATTTAGACCCATCAACAAAGAAGAGCCAAGTCAGGTCTTGGAGGGTAAGCTCACTGGTGTGAAAGTGAACCTCTCAGACCAGGAGCGTCCTGGGATTGATTCACTGCTTCTCCTGAGTTTGATCAGATGGTGATAGAGGCAACGTTATAGAATTTTATCCTCCTAATGTCATTGGCTACATATAAAGACAAGTAAAGACATAACCAGATTTAACTGAAATGCCTTCATCAGGTGGGCAACTCCCTGACACCAATGATAAAGCCTACATATGAATAATGGCCACTGGGTGCTTCACTTCTGCACAGGTCAGAATCCTAAGAGACAAATAAAAACAAAAGATTATTCTGTGACTATCAATCATATTGGACTGTTGGGATGATCTAGCCTGTATGTGATAAATCTTGCTTTATTTATACCATAGTTGTGTGATACCTTTTTGACCACAGTAGCTTTGAAGTCAGCTGAAACACTGGTCCTCAGCATACACCATAAGCACTCAAACACAGAAAAATAGCTGGATTGTAACTGGCTGTGCATCATTTGAGTATGGAATTGTGTTACTTGAAATTACCTGTTCTGACCACGTCTTAAGAGTCGTACAGCACAGAAATGGGTCCTTTAGACCATTGTGACCAAGCCAACCTTTTTGCCTGGATTGGGTGCATATCTTTCTACACTCTGTCTGTTCAAGTGTCTACCTAAATGCCTCCCACGTGTAGCAATTTCACCACCTCCTCTGGCAGTGCGTTCCAGATATCAACCACTCTCTCTGTAAAATAGAACTTTCTCCTAGATCCCCTTTAAAGCTCTTTCCTCTCAAGCCTATGCCTTCTTATTTTTAATGCCCCTGCCATGGGGAAAATGCTCGGACTATCCATGCATTTCATAATTTTATATACATCTATCAGATCACCCTTAAGCCTCCTTTGCTCCAGGGAAAACAATCCCAGCCAATCCAATCTCTCCCCATAATAAAGTCCTCCAATCCAGGCAACATCCTGGCGAATCTCCTTTGCACTCTCTCCAGCACAATTACATCTTTCCTGTAGTGCAGCAACCAGAACTGTACACAATACTCCCAGAGTGGTCTAATCATCATTTTGTAAAGTTACAACATAACCTTCCAACTTTTACATCCTATGCCCCAAACTATGAATGCAAGAACACCATACGTCTGCTTCATCACCTTATCCACCTGTGCTGCTACTCTCAGGGAACCCCATGGTCCCTCTGTTCACCAACATTTCTTGATGCCCTACCATTTACTGTACATGTCTTATCCTTATTTGACTTCCCAAAATGCATCACTGTGTACTTGTCAGGATTAAATTTCATCCCTCACCCACATTCCCTGTCTCCACACATAGGTTACCCCTTTGATCCTTAAGGGGACCCACTCTTTTTCTGGTTAACCTTTGCTTTGAATCTACTCAAGGATGTCTTGGGATTCACCTTAATCTTACCTGCCAAAGATATTTCATGGTCCCTTTTTGCCCCCCTTTCTTAATTTCTTTCCTACATCCTCTATATTCCTCAAGAAACTCACACAATTATAGTTGCCTATACCTGTCACATGCTTCCATTTTATTCCCCCCTGATCAGACCTTCATTTTCCCTTCGAGGGCTGTAGCTTTAAGGAGAGATTGGATAGGCCAGTTTATTCTCACTGGAACTCCGAGGCTGAAGGGTGACCATGCAAAGGTTTACAAAATTATAAAGGGCAAAGACAGAATAGACAGATTCTTTTTCCCAGGGCAAGGTAGTCTAGAACCAGAGGCCACCTGGGGGTTTAAGGTGAGAGGGGAGAAATTTAAAAAAAGAGGACTGAGAGGTAATTTTTTCACATAAAGGGTGGTGAATATTTGGAATGAGTTGCCAGAGGGGGTAGTGGAGGTGGATACTATTACAAGATTTAAAAGGCATTTGGACGGGTACTCATTCGGACTGGTACTTAGAAAGGAAAGGAGCAGAGAAATAAGATCTCTTTATTAGTCACATGTACATTGAAACATACAGTGAAATGCATCTTTTGCGTAGAGTGCTCTGGGGACAGCCCACAAGTGTCGCCACACTTCCGGCACCAACATAGCATGCCCATAGCTTCCTAATCAGCACGTCTTTGGAACGTGGGAGGAAACCGGAGCACCCAGAGGAAACCCACACAATCACGGGGAGAACGTATAAACTCTTTACAGACAGCAACCGAAATTGAACCCAGGTCGCTGGCACTGTAAAAGCAGTACACTCACTGCTACACTTCCGTGCCTGCTCTAATACGGGCAATTGGGATTAACATAATAGGCATCAGCATGCATAGGCATCTTGGAGAAACAAAGGACTGCAGATGCTGGAATCTAGATTCCTCCAGCATCATAGTGTTTTTCATTTACATAGGCATCATGGTCAGCATGGATGAGGTGGGCCAAAAGGGCCTGTTTCTGTGCTATATGTTTCTATGGAAGTCCCCACCACTATAACATTATTGCTCTTACAGCTTTCTGCAATTTGCTTACATATCAGTTCTTCTAATTCCCACTAACTATTGGGAGGCCTTTAGTATAACTCCAGCAAAGGTGACTGAATCTCTCTTATTCCTAAATACTACGCATGCGTCCTCATTGGAATATCCCTCCAGGAAATCCTCTCTAAATACTGTCATGATGTATTCACACTATGTGAATAAATAATCACTTTGTTGCTTGA
>JARFYF010000063.1:35631008-35641379 GCA_030265395.1 Rhina ancylostomus | reverse complement strand
AGAAATAGATAACAAAGGGCTGCACAGTGGCACAGCTAGTAGAGTCACTGCCTCACAGGCCAGTGAGCCAGGTTCAATCTGAACCTCAGATGCTCCTTTGTGGAGTTTGCATAATCTTCCTGTGACTGTGTGGGTTTCCTCCAGTTGTTCCGGTTTCCTCCCACATCCCAAAGTCGTGCAGGTGGGGAGTTTAATTGGCCACTATAAATTGCCCCTGCATGCAGGTGAGTGGTTGAATCAGGGGCAGTTGAAGAGAATGTGAGGAACATAAATTGGGATTAGTATAAATGGATGGTTGACAATCAGCATGGACGATGGGCCGAAGGGCCTTTTTCTGAGCTGTATCTATGACCGATGGTACGAGTTATTTATTAATCAGAAAATAGTAGTTGGAATACTGGGCATGTTATAAATCAGGAGCATGCAAGAAGGGTAATACAGCAATCATCGGGGCCTTTAATCCACTTAAAGACCGGACAATCACATCAGCAGGAAAAAGCTGCACAGGAAATTCATGGAATGTGTGCAAGATGGTTTTCTAGAACATTATGTTGAGGAACTAAGGAAGGTAAAGACATTCTAGATGTCATTTTGTGCATTGAGAAAGGCTTAATTGATAACATTGTCATAAGGTGGTCTTCAGGGAAGAGTGTAACCAAGGTATGGTAGATTTTTATACCAAATTATAGAACATAGAACAGTACAGCACAGGAATGGGCCCTTCAGCCCACAATGTCTGTGCCAAACTAAACTAAATCTCTTCTGCCTGTACATGATCCATATCCCTCCATTCCCATATATTCAGGTGTCATCAACCACCTCTTAAGTGCCGCTATCATATCGGTTTCTACCACCACCTTGGCAGCTGTAAAGTGACGTAGTTCAGTCCAAAAATAGAATCTAAAATATGAACAGAGGAAACCATGAAGGTATGAGAGGAGAATTGGTTATGGTTGATTGAGAAAATACACTTAAATGTACAATGGTATAATTGCAAACATGCACATACAAACGCTTTTAAGACATAAAAATCCAACAAAGTGGCTCATCATAGCTGACAGGAGAAATTAAAAGTATTATTAAATCTCTATCAGGTCACCTCTCATCCTCCTTTGCTCAAGAGAAAACAGACCCAGCCTATACAATCACTTATGATAACTCAATGCCTCCAATCAAAGCAACATCCTTGTGAATCTTTTCTGCACCCTCTCCAGCTTAATCCTATAATGTAGTGACCAGAACTGCACTGAATACTCATGATGTGGCCTGACCAACATTTTGTTCAACTTATACCTTGTAGAAAGAAGTGGGAAGAGCAGGGTCGGTGTGGATTTATGAGAGGAAAATCATAGTTGGACTAATCTCCTGGAGCTCTTGAAGGATATAACCAATAGAATAGATAAAGAACCAGCAGATGTGGTGTATTTAGACTTTCAGAAGACACTCACTATGGTCCCATACAGGAGCTTAGTCTATTATCTTAGAGCACACAGAGTTAGGATTAAATGTAGATATGGACTTACAATTAGCTGTCGGGCAGACAGCAAACAGTGGGGGGGGGGATGTTCTTTCCTAACTTGACAGTCCGTAACTAGTTGGGTACTGCAGGGATCAGTGCCTGAACCAAAGATTTGTCTGTGGGCACCAAGTATCATATTTCCAAGTCTGTTATGATACAAAACGAGGAGGAATTATGAATAGGGAGGAGTATAAAGAGAAGGTTCAAGGTAATGCAGACAAGCTGAACGAGTGAGCAAGAACATGGCAGATGGAATTTAATGTGGGTGAATGTGAAGTTATCCACCTTAGTGCACAACACAGGAAAGCAGAATACTTTTTTTTAAAATGGAGGAAAATTGGGTAATGTTAATGTTCAAAGGGACCTAGGTTAACTTGTGTCAAGTAACTGAAAGCCAACATGCAGGTCTAGCAAGCCATTAGGAAGCCAAATGATCTATTGTACTTTATTCCAAGATGATTTGAGTACAGCAGTAAAGATGTCTTACTGCAATTTTATTGGGCCCAGCTGAGACTCCACCTGGAGTACTGTGCATACTTTTGCTCTCCTTACTGAAAAATGAGCAGAGATTGAGTGGTCTAGGCCTGTATTCTCTAGAGGGGATCTCACTGAAACTTTAGACAGGCTGGATCCAAGGAGATGTTTCCTCAAACTCCAAGGCACATTCCTTAAATAAGTGACCAGAATCGTATGCAATACTCTCATTAAAGCCCTGTACAGATGTAGCAAGAGTTCACTACTCAAGTACTCTATCCACCTTGTGATAAAGGCCAGCAGTTCATTTGCCTTCCTCTACATGCTGTACCTGCATGGTTTCTTTGTGCTTCTTGCACAAGGAAACTCTGAACAGCAGTGTTCAATGGTCTCACTCTATTTCAATAATATTCGGTTTTACTGTTTTTCTTACAAAACTGAAAAACTTCACTTTTTGTTCCCATGAAGCAATTCCTGCCAGGCAATGACCTTGAACAAAAAACACTTGAATAACATAAATCAAGCAAGGTCTGGTTACAATATGGCCAAGTAGAAACAGAGAAATGACCTACAGTGCCCCAAGACAGACTGCAGATGCTGCATCGGAACAAAAATCAAATTGCTGGAGGAACTCAGCAAGTCGAGCAGCATATGAAGAGGCAAAGGGATAGTTAATGTTTTGGGTCAAGATCCTGCATCAAGACCTCATGTGACAAACTCCTGAAGATTGGCTGATGCAATTTCTCCTCTCAATATCCTGCACTCCCAAGGAATTACTGTAGCTGAAGTAAATGACATCATAAGATCCTCTGGTTGAGCTTGATGCTGATGATAACAATGATGCAACTTATGGTAAGCAGGGAAGATCCATTGCTTTTTTAAAAGAAGGCATATTGTGCCATGTAGCAGAGTGCCTAGACTTAGCAGGTCTGAATAAGAACTTAAGTGGTTGGATTAAGAGAGAACATATTCAACACTTTATTGTGATAGTTGATCATAGCCAGCTCAGGTATTAGCAAGGGTAAAAATCACCCCCTTAATTGCTATCCAAAGTCCTATGACATAAGTGAACTGTTAATTGTTAGGAGCTGGTTAGGTTAGATTCAGCTACCTTTCTCTCCGACATTTGAATAATCCACCAATCTTTATCAAAGATCATCAATGATTAATGGCCCCGGAATTACTTTCAGCATATCTGGGTTGGGAGAAAAAAAAATTGAAATCTTTTCTGTTTTATTTTATTAAACAAATACAGCCTGCTGCATTTGTTTCCTTTCAATGTTCTATCATCTAGCTCCTTACTGAAGGAACTGACTTTTGCTTTAGTTCAGAAGATGTGAATCTTTCTCAGTGGACAGTATCAAATGACCACCATTAGACTGGGCTGGATAGCATCTGGTAGTATACTCCTATGAAGACAACATCTGGAAAAGGGAAAATAAACAGAAAGCAAGCTGCTGTTTCCTATACAGATTAAAATGTGTACTTTTTTTAAAAACAAATATTCCCTCCCTTATGATTCATCTGCAAGTACGATCCAACAATTCCTTTCTGAATATATTTACATGCACAGCTGATGCACAGGAAAATTCATGCAGGGATGATATTAAAATTATATTTCAGAAGACTAGAGGGTGCAGTAGCTTTACATACTAATTTTATATTTTCTAAAGAACTGAGACCATTAGTATGCAATTAAAAAAAAATTTCTGCTAAAATCTTGTAGTCATTAAATTATCCATAGTAAAATTGTTGGTCACTGCTAGTATGGCGAACATATGAGTGCTTTATAAAAAGGAATAATTTCCTGTTACGAAGCCACGGAATGTGCTTTCCAGATGGAGTTCAATCTAAAATGCCAGGAGAAAAGTGCAGCAGGTAAAATATGAAAAGCAAACTAATCAGAAGCAGCAGGATGGTTTCTAAAGATACATAAAATGAGTATGTAAAACCAGAGAGAAAACACAACTACATCGCTTTTTACTTAGCAGATTATATTCATGCATGAAATCCAAAGGACATTTGTCATTTTGCAAGTAATAAGCTCCACAGGTTGATGTTGAGCATGCAACATCATACTGAATTTTCATAATCTACAATATTTTATATTTTGAATCCATGTTCTTCCCAAATCATAATCTTTTGATGCTTCTGTGACTCCTGCTTCTAGCCGTGAAAACTAATTATTCATGTTTACAATAATACTTATTTCCACAGGTCCTCTAAGTGGCATGGTTATTCCAATTCTTATTATCCTCTGCACTGCCAAAACTGTAGCCTTTATCCATTCTTTCCTAACATCATAATATATATTTTTTCACTACATTATTTTTAAAAAATTCTCACTAAAAATACTTAGAAAAAAGCTACAAAGTGATTGCAATTTTGGATCTGATTGTTAAGAGTTATGCATGAAACTGCTGGCATTTCCCACATAATGGTCAGGAGGTTTGGACGCTGACGTAAATGTGCATGAGCACAGAAGTATGGAACTTTTTGAGAGGTTTTCAGCACTATCATTGACTCCACTCTGATGTGAGGAGTGCCAACTTCCTGAGGTTTCCCTTTGAGAAGTCTGTGGCCTTGCCAATGAAGTAAGAGCCACCTTCATTCAGGAAGTCCTCACCTGGGAACTCACTCCAGCTAAGTGTAGACCTACCTAGCAGGCAGTTCCAAGGAACTTCCAGGCCATTTTGTTATTATTGCTGCTGGCTCTTTTTTTAAAAAAAGTTCTTCAAAAATTTACAATTAGGATATTTTTTCCAGAATTGCCTGAATACCAGAACTTATGGTAATCTCTGTATCAATGACTTACATTTAAATTTTGACATTGCCATGCATTGCAATGTAAAATCTACCATAAAAAAGGAAATATTAATGTAAATTATTGGGCCAAGATCTACATTGTAATTATACCTTATCCTTTCTTCATTTGTGAAAACTTAATGTTTGATTCAAAGCACTTGTAAGAAAATACCCTTCTGGAGCTTTTCAATTTTTAATGCTGAAAAGGCTGTTGCAGTAAAAATTAGGTCTGTTAAGTGATTAAAAATTATTAATTATGAGATAATTGCAGTTGAATTACAATGCTAATATAGTCATCGGCAGGAATGATTTACAATTTTGAATTCAGTTTAGTTAATTATTAAAACTTCTGAATAATTTTTAAAAATCAATATTACCCTTTTAATGGGTTAATTGAATTTTTAAAATAGTTTTTGAATGCTTTTGAATATTTCCCACTGAGGGATCCCCACAAGGCAGGATACAGACAGCCTGTGGAACAGCAGTGAGTGCAGTTGGCTCCATGCTGACCTTGTGTTAACTGTCCACGTTAACTGCAATTAATTAATAGCTGGATAAATATCCATTTGGGAAAAACACACAAAATTTCCGAAATAACATTGTGGCTCCCACATTGCTTAAAGTTGTAGGTGTAACTTTGCAGTCTTTTCAGAACTGGCATAAATTCAGGACATAATTTGAGCAGTAGTCTTGCATTAAGGCAGACAGGTGCTTTTGGAATCACTGTCTAAATTTAAAGAAGTCACACATTTTGTAAAAACTTCCATTTTTTTTCCTTCATGTCTGAAAGGTGCTGACTGGCTTTGCCACTTGGACTCTCCATCAGAAGCAGAAACACTGGCTTAGCTTTTCTCCATCCTACACTGAAGTTCAATGTAACATCCTGTTGCTGCCCATTCTCACTCAAAAAAAAACCAAGCCTCCTCACAGTACCAGAATTGTTCCCTGAGAATTATTGGAAAAGAAAAAGTATTGGTGGCTTCTTCAATCTGAATAATCAGATTTTTTTTTAAGCAAAGCAACAGCAAAACTGACCGACTAATCCTGAGGATTTACATTTCTGTTTACGTTGGTAGACCTGTTAACGGGAAGCAAGTGCAAATCATTTTGCAGTTTGAATCCATTCATCAATAGTAACACAAGAGACTGCAGATGCTGGAATCTGGAGCAACAAATAAACTGCTGGAATTACAATCTAGCACTGGTAGCCCTCTATGTTCCTGTTTATCTCTCTCCAGCAGCTGCCTCCCACCTTCACATTCTCCTCCCCACACCACACTCCACCTGCCTCATTTTTTTCCCTCTTTCTCTGCTTCCATCTATCATTCACCTGCCATTGTCTCCCAACTCCAGTCCTTCCCCTCCTCTACCTGGCACAACCTGTCTGTCAACTTACACATCTCCTCAGTCCATCAGTCACGTCAGACTCCTGTCTCACCACTCCCTTTCTCCGCTTTATACTGGCCATCTCGCCTCTCCACTCTCAGTCCTGATGCAGGATTTCGACCCAAAACAGCAACAATTCTTTCCTCCCACAGATGCTTCTCAACCCGCTGAGTTCCTCCAGCAGATTGTTTGTTGCTCCATTCATCAATAGATGGTGTCTTGAAATAATCTAGGTTTGTCTGAAGTTCAGACAGGGAGCATAAAAGGACCATTTTACTTGAATGACATTTAAGGAAAGAAGACTTGAATGATGTGCATTTGGCAGATTTTGGGTCAACTCTCATCGGACAATAGAGGATAAGAACACAAAATGCATAAGTAATTTCCAATTTGCACCAAAAATAATACTATATCTTCCTGGAACTGTTTTTCTCCAAGAATATTCAAGAAACCAAGGTTTGGGTTGAAAATAGCAGATACCAGGTGCATTTAGGCACAATAACAACAGCCAATCGAATGCAACAGAGTGTCATTAATTGTTTAATAGGTATATTTGAATCTTGTTTTGAGCACTATTTTTCCTTCTGTTTCCTATGTTATAAGGTAAAGGTCCATACGTTTTAAATATGCCAAAATTCCACCAAATTTGTGCTGTGTGGATGTCCCACACTGGATTCATCAACGGCTGCAGGAGTAAATGAGGCTGTAAAGCAGTAATCACTAAGTCTTCAAACACAATTTTGGGAGTATTGCAGGAAGTGAAAATTTCCCGAGATTTAGGAAGCAGGATACTACAGATGAGTTAGCTTAACATCTGTCATAGTGAAAATGTTAGATTATTATTAAAGATGTTATAGTAAGGCATCTAGAAAAATTCAAGGTAAACAAGCAAAGTCAACATGATCTCTTTGAAGAGTTTTAATTTATAGAGTTCTGGGAAGTCACCTGCTGTGAATACACAGGAACCAATGGATGTACCATATTTTGACTTCTGGAAGGCATTTGATAAGGTTCCACATCAAAAGTTATAATAATCAATGCTCATGGTATAGGAGAAATACTATGGCATGGATGGAAAATTGGCTGGCTAACAGGAAACAGCGAGGAGCCAGATGGCCTGATGTACAGAGTAGTGTGCCACAGGGATTGGTGCAAGGAGTCCAACAATTTGCAATTTATATAAATCATTTGGAATGAAGGCATCTAAGGTACAATTGCCAAATTTGCTGATGACACAAGGTTAGGACGAATGTAGGTGGATGTGTGGAGGCTACCGAGGGATAAAGATAGGTTAAGTGAATGAGTAAAGATATAACAATAAAATATAATGTGGGAAAATGTGAAATTGTCCATTTTGGCAGAAAAATTATCTAAATGGTGAGAGATTGGAAAGTTCTGAGATGCAGAGGTCTTGGTCTCACAGTCCATGGTTCACGAAAGTCCAGGTATGGTAAGTAATTCGGAAAGCTAATAGAATGTCATTGTTTATTGCCGGGAAAATTAAATAGAGATGTAGGGAGGTTATGCTTCATTTATATGGACATTGATGAGACTAGTTCTGGAGTATCAAGTACAGTTTGGTCTCCTTATTTAAAGAGGGATATTGAAACATTGGAAACAGTTCAGAGAAAGTTCACTAGAATAATATTTGGAATTAGTGGATTATCTTAAAAAGGAAAGACTAGACAGGTTAAGCGTGTATCTACTGGAGTTGAGAACAGAGGAGGGGACTTGACTGAACCTTAAAAATCTTGGCAGGTTGGCTATGGAGAGGATGATTCCTCTTGTGAGAGAATCTGGAACTAGGATCACCGTTTAAAAATAAGGGGTCATCCACTGAGGACAGGTGAGAGTTTTTAGAACTCTTCTTCAAAGGATGATGGAAGTAGAGACACCGAATATCACTGAAGCAGAGAGGTACTTAGATACCTGATAAGCAAGGAGGGGAAAGGTTACTGCGGGTAGACGGGAATGCAGAGTTTAGGTTACAATCAAATCAGCAATTTATTAAATGGTGGAGGATATTGTAGAAGCTGAGTGGCCTACTCCTGATCTCGATTCATTTATTATCTGCACAATATCTGTCATGGCAGTAGTTCCTAAAGTAGCAGTTCTCAACGGAATCTTTACAGATTTAACAGATTTATAGGGACATAATTAATACATTTTAAATGACTCCAGAAACATGTTTCTAAATCATTATATTTTTGGATAATACTAATTTCACTGCTGATGCATCTTACATCGAGTTTGATCTTATGTATACAGTACTGGAGAATAGAAGCATAGAGATAAGGATCTCACATGTAATTGAAGCACTAATTGAGGGGCTCTCCATGCCAAGGATTTCTCATTCCTAAATTTACCGCAACACATGTAAGAACACGTATACACACGAAGTTGCATGCATCAATACCACCTGTTTTTATTGTCAAGAACAGCAACTGTTATTTCAATGAAAGGTGACAAGAGATTTCTCTATAAACATTCAACAGATTTTCCCAGCACCATGATATTTTGTTTGTGCAGACTATAAGCATGGAGGTCAGGACAATTTCTAAAAAGGCAAAGATAATGTGAAAATCATCATGTTCACACACACTTCCAAAACAAAAACATAATTCAATGTTGGGCTTTTCTGTATGATTTTTATTCTTTGAAATGACAGCATGTTCAGCTTCAAACTAGAGTGCTGTCCCTTGGTTCAGAATAGATCCAATATCCAAATAAGAAATACATCACAAATAAATACTTTCCACTTCAGGCACTTTATGTACTCTTTTTTTTTCCCATACATTTTAAGACAGAAGCATGAATTTCACTGATGAGATGCAATTTAAGGGCCCAAACAAAATGAGTTATTAATTCCTCCGACAGTCCTTGGTTTCTAAAAGTGTCCTGCAGGTTATAAAATGCGCAAAAACAGGTATTTATTGGGGGAGAAAATGAGACACCTCCTGACTCAGTACTAGACACGTCAAGGTTTGAGAACTAGTAAAGATGCAAAAAACTAGGTATTTCCATGGTGAAACAAAAGGTGAATCAGCCCAAATAAAGGTTTATGAGCTTCCCCTATTTTCTCCTCATCCTGACTTCCCTGAGAAAGGGATGGTGGGTCTCCTTGAAACACTGATGTCAGGATCTCTCGAAGAAATAGGATTTCAGGGTACTATACCAACAAGAAGAAAAGGATTGCTAATTGACATCTGAGTCAGGACAGCATGCAACTTCAAGGAAATGGAATTTCAGTGATACTGATTGTGTTCCATTATGATCAGCATTACTTTAAAACTGTAAAATGCATTTGCAATCTACTTATCATAAATGGGGTGCAACTCATGTTAATGTTGCATTGTGACAGTGGGAAATATGGGCTGGTGTGTAACTCGTTCAATCTGCAGCACTATTTAAGTGACAGCTTTTATGGAATTTATTGCAGCTTCCTTTCTCTAGACCCAGCAAAACTAATTCCTCTGGTTGAAGAGAAAGAAAGTATAAAGAAAAGAAAATCAAAGGGTTGTAGAAACTTGAAACTTCTTACTCAAAAGGACAACTTGTTGACTAATGAAGTTTTAAAATCTGAGATTGATAAATTTTAAAGCAATATTAAGGAGCTCAGAGCTCATGGAGTTGAGCACCTATGATGTGACTGAATGGTAGTGCAAACTTGATAGGCTAAATGGTCTACTTCTTTCCGATATTCATGTCCCTTATTCTCAAAGGAGACACCCATAATTACTTTCTTTTGGGTAATTATTTACATTCTCCATAGTCCACTGCATCAATCAATAGCATGGAATAAGCAGTGCCCTCTTTAGAGGGAATTTACAATCTGCACTATATAACAAAAAAGTGTACGCGTGGAATATTAACACGAATAATGTTCAACCATCAGGAAAAGAAAGATAAAGCTGTAACTATAGCCTTGTAGGAACAGATATGGCTCAGAAATGGTTTGCCCAAGGCTCTTTTGGAATAGGCACCGATGTCAGTTGAACTAGTCAATTCAAATAGATTTCATGGTCTTAGACAGACTGATGTTTTACCATCAAAATTAGATGAGCAATGCTGCTTCTATATTGAAAGGCAAATGGCTGACTTGTACTCTGTATTCTGTTATTGTTTTTACCCTGTACTACCTCAGTGCACTGTGTAATGAATTGATCTGTACGAACAGTATGCAAGAC
>JARFYF010000063.1:35554031-35578383 GCA_030265395.1 Rhina ancylostomus | reverse complement strand
TTGAAATTGATCAAAAGCTATGATCTTATTGAATGATGGATGAGACCTGATTTTAAAAAAATTGCCCTTAAACTCCTAATCCCACCTCACATATGTATTTCCCATTTAAACACATTGCTGAGTATATTTGGCTTTCAGTTCTATGTTTTTATTTTCCTTTGCATAAAGACTTTCCTGACTTTGTACAACAAGTAATTCAAAAAGCTAACGGAATTTTATTATTTATTTGCATGGGAATATCATACAAAAGTAGAGAGATTATGCATCAGTTATAAAGGGCATTGGTGAGAATACATCAAAATACTGTGTACGCTATTAATCTCATTTAGGAAGGATGTAAAGGTGTTGGAAGCAGAATAGTGGAGGTTCATTCCAGGAAAGACCATACCTGGAATGGATAGATTGTCTTATGAAGGAAGGTTGGACTGGCTAGGCTTGTATCTGCTGGAGTTTAGAATACTGACAGGATTTGATTGAATGGTGTAAGATCCTGAGGGCTTTGACAGTCTGGGTATCAAGATGATGTTTCCTCATGTGAGAAAATCTAGAAATAGGATTCACTGCTTAAAAACAAAGGGTTGACCACTTAAGAAAGATGAAGGTTTTTTTCTAAGGGCTGTAAGCCTTTTGAAGTCACATCCTCAAAGGCTGATGGAAGCAGTCTTTTTGAATATTTTTAATTCAAAGCTGATAGATTCTTGTTAAAGCAAAGGAGTGAAAGATTCTGGGGACAGGTGTGAATGCAAAATTGAGTTTGCTATTAGATAAGCTATGCTTTTATGAATGGAAGAGCAAAATTGATGGGTTGAGTGCTCCTAATTTGTACATTGCACCTGTTATCTGGTTTTCAATTCCAACATGTTACTGTTTGTTGAATTGCCATATTTAAGGAAGTTGCTCCCTATCTCCTTTCTTGAGAAATCTCCTTATCATAATTTCTCAATGCATGCTTTTGTCGAAAGAATACATTTGTATTAAACCCAGCATCGTATTGTTAACCTGGTGAACTTTGAACTTACTCAAAAGCTAGAATAGCCTTTTTTTATTGGATGCCCAGAACTGAATGTATTTTGAAATATGTTGGGCAATTGTTACCTACGAGCTCTGATGTGTTTTAAGATTGAGCTTGGATGTGTCATTATGTTTTTATGGCATTTTGGTATCTGAATTGGCTTTTACTGATGGCTTTTAATGACTTTATCTCCAAAATATCTTGTATATGTACCTTGCCCTATATTTCCTCATTTAGATTATATTCTTAATTCAAGTTCAAAGTCCAAAGTGTACTATATAGTTGGTTTATCTATCACTTTAATTCTTTAGTTCTCATTTCACTATATTTCTTACCAGGGTGTCATCTGTAAAATTAGATTTTTAAATATTCTCTTAGCCTTCTCTGTTTGAGTCAGAAAAGTCCAACTGGTCTTTTTTTTTGTTTTCACTAACTCTTTTAGTCATTATTGTTTTAATATATAATGCAATCTCTTTATAACATCCGTGCCTATTTTGGCACTGAAGTTGTTTTATACGAAAACAAACTACTGCCGGTGCTTAGAATACTGGCCCTAATTCCTGAAGATCTGTTTTGTTAGAGAAGCTATATCCACATGATGATTAATTTGGATTCCTGTTTATATTCAGGATGGTATTTTTTTTGCTATAAAAGATATTTTTGGTGATTGTTGAAATAGGCAGTATTATAATGTGTGAACAAGTTGGCCAAAATTACAAAAGTGGTCTTCATCCAAAAAATAATGGTTAGATCCAATAGCTATGTCTTGTTTATCATTTCTACACATGAAGGGCTGCTTTTGTTAGTGGGCCTGCTCTCTGGAGCTGAGAATCAAATGAAATATTACGTTCTACTATGCATGCCTGAACATCTACATCCAAATGAATATGAATCCATCGCTGTTCATACTGGTGCTTCTAACTCTGTCCCAGTTTGTGGATAACTTGTATTTATATAGCACTTCTTTTTTCTTGTAGTAAAAGCATCCAAGGTGCTTCGCAGGAGATATTAGGGCAGATGAATAGAGGTAGCTGTTAAGGACTTTTTTTTGAACCCTTTAATGTGCATCACTATATGACCTTAAGGTGGAGGTTAACTGCCTCTTTAAACCACAGGAACTCTTTTGGTGATGACCTTGCCACACTATGGTTAGGTAAACAAAGGAAAGAATGACAGTACATTTCCAAGCTTGTGACTGGGAGGGAAACTTGCAGCTGATAGCATTTGCATGCACCTACTGCCCTTATGGTAGTAATGGTCTAGGATTATGAGCTGAATTTGAAGAAACTTCTGTGATTTGCTGTTGTATGTTGATTGAGTCAACATGCATCAGGCATGAGTGCATGAAGGGTGAGGGGCTTTTGTGTTCAGTGTGGTGAATAGGGTACCAAGTAAGTGTATGGCTTTGCCCAGAACATGTGGTAGAAAGGCTTTGGTGATTAGGAAGTAGGTCACTTGCTGCAGAATGTGTGTCCTTCTGAAGGAGGAAGGAATGGGTAGCTTGGCAGAAATGTTTAATGAGAGAATTCACAATTAATACCTTATAACAATCTTGAAAGTTTGTTAATATACAAACTTCTTTGCCAGAATGGATATGGCCTAGATTTTGTAGTCAATGGCAAATAAATAGTGTTCACCGCTGACCTCAAAGAAAGCTGTGCACAAACTTTATGGTGTTGATTTCCCTAATTCTAATGCAATGTGTAGTCTGGTAGCGTCCTTGGGGTATCTATGAACAATGAGGTCATCAAGCAACTGAGCAGCCAGTCAGGTTGAAGAATTCTCTCTCAGCATATCAGGAAGTAAAATGTGCAGATTTTGATTAGATTTTTACTCATTTTACAGAAGCAAAATTAAGATTGGGGCATTCATGAGATGAAAGTAGCTAATATATTTAAACAAAATATTTTTAAAAATTTTTAAGATTTTTTAAAAATCTTGGAATGGAGAGAATGGCATTCAACATCTATAAAGTCATTTTTACGGGGCCAGAGACATTTTACAGCATTTGCTATGCATACTATTTAAAATCTGAGTTATGCATTATTGAATAAGGTTTAGCATTTTCAACATTTTCACAGCAAGAATAATTTTTTAAAAGTTGAGGTTGACAGATCACTAGCTCTACATTGACTGCTTCAGCAAAAACTACAAAACTGCTTCCTTTGGAGATGCAGCGTATCATTGATGGCATCCTCTGAATGTTATAATTGTAAATCAGAAGTTCCTGTCTGATCACAATTTTACACTGTGACAATGAGTTCCTACAGTTTTGCTGTCATTTATAATGGCTAATTTCAGGCCAATTATCCCAGTTTCTGATGTCTTTGCAATGTGTTATACTTTATCAGGTACCAGGTGATCAGTACACCGACTGACTTCTTTATGGTGATGGAATATGTGCCAGGGGGTGAACTTTTTGACTACATATGTAAACATGGAAGGGTAAGAACTGTACAACTTTTGGAAAGTTTAGGGAATTAATTTCAAGGTGCTTCAGGTAGAAATGTACTTGCCTTTTTGCATTAATTTTATCTGCATTATCTTTAAGAAATTAATACATCTCACTTTAGGATTACATATTATTTTCTCATTTGTATAAACCTATTGATGGATATACATGAATTACATGTTCTGCTTAGTTTCCGTGGTGATGTGTTGTAACTGCTCCTATCTATGACTCCATTGACTCCAAACCTATTTGTAGATCCTGCTGTAGACAAATAGTTCTGTGAATATACCTTAGATGTAGTTTTACAAGGTTTGTAGGTCTGCATTAATATTGTTTATTACTGTAACAGATCTAGGACCTTCTGTGGTGATAGTGATATGCCCGTTTTAACTTTACTGTAGGTGGAGGAAGCAGAGGCTTGCCGCCTTTTTCAACAAATTATTTCGGCTGTTGATTATTGTCACAGACACATGGTAGTTCATCGTGATCTGAAGCCAGAGAATGTTCTCCTTGATGCTCAAATGAATGCCAAGATAGCTGACTTTGGTATGTGACTCCTGGTGTATGTGAGGAATGTGTCAGACAGCAATTAAGTGTTCCAGAGTTAGTGAATTACAAGTTTGCAGCAGAGTGTGTCAAGAATACAGGACAGAATTCTAATTTGTTTCACACAAGTGTTAAAACATAGAAGAGATATATTTTTCAAATTTATCATTGAGACTTAGGTTTTAGCTCAATCAATTGTAGAATTGTGTTCCATTGCTAATATTCGATAGAATGAAGTGCAGTGGGCATTGATAATTGGTAGATAAAATAAGTTACCATCACTGATGCACTGTAAATATTTTCTAGAGAAAAATTAGGCATGAATTTACTTTGTGTTAACCGCATTCAAGTCCTGCCTGACAGTCACTTGGGAATTGGAGTTTGTGAATGAGGGTTTGTACATTTGGGGAATTTGAAACTGTTTTGTAATGAGAGAGGTTTTATTCTGTCAGCAGTCTCTGCTAGTATCATATTTGAACCAGCTATTGGAAGAAACAACATGGCTTGCAAATGTTTTACTTATCTTGTTGCTGACCCTCTGGAATACAGTTTGAGACTGGGTAATCTTAATTTGTGAATGGGAATTTTCCATGACACTGAAGGTGGTTTATATTCGTCAAATTATTTTAAGACCATTTTAACAATTTTTACATGCTCCCTTGATGCACATGTGCAATGTGCTAAGCTCAGCAGCATCTGAGCATTGGGGTAAATATAGTTAAATGCTCAGAAAGAAGTTAATTTTGTAAAGAATCTTCTGAATTTGGGGATAATCCACAATTTAGGAAGCCTTGGAGAGAAAATGTAGAAAAGCCTGTTAAATGATTGGAGTTGGAGAAAGTTGAGAAAATCTTATTTGGAAAAAAAAATGACCTTAAGTTGGCATTTCAGACAAGTAAATATAAAGAAAATGTTTCTGCCTAGAGTATAGATAGTAATTATATTAGTGGAAATTGCAAAGATTTTGAAGCAAAAAGAAAATTGTATTTGGTCATACAATTGTAAAATTGTATACATTTGGTAAAATGGTATTTTAATTGAAAAAGTTAGTTAATGTAATTGAAGATGTTACTTTCTTTCGAAAAGAGAAAACAACAAAAGTGGAAAATGGCATGAATGAACTTATGGTGAAAAATGTTACTTGCATTTTCAGTTTGCTATATGTAATATCTTATGAAGAATTTATGGTCCCCACACAATTTTCAAGGAGTGTGGGATAACTTAAATGACCCAACTGATCAAGATGTGTTCTGTCTAACACACCTTCTTTGCATTGTAGGACTATCTAACATGATGGCGGATGGGGAGTTTTTACGTACTAGTTGTGGCTCACCAAATTATGCTGCTCCAGAAGTTATCTCAGGCCGGTAAGATCTATCTTCATATTTTTATGTTTGACCTAATCATTTTCTCTGCTATGGTAGTCTATTATGGATAGATTGACTCTTCTGTCCAATTAATTCCCATTGATGTCTTCTGGTAAATTTTCACATCCTGTAATATAAATGCCAATTATAATGTTCCTACATCACTATTATCGTTCTGTTCTTGAAATATCCTGAATTAATTTGTTTTGAGTTGGGGGAAAAAATGTTGGAAATTGCTATATCTTGGGTTTATCTATTCCTTGATTAGATGTGATATAGCTGGATACTGAGAAAATACTTGTCGGCGCAGAATCAAAAATGCTCAACTATTTTCTTCTGATATTTTGATCATTATAATTGGCTATTTGATGAGATTACTAGTTTGTCTGTGGTCCATGTGTTTTATTCTGTGGTTAACATCCATTAAAAATAGTTTTGAAATCATCCAGACTCATTTGAAATCATATTTTTAAAGTCAGCACAGAGATTATTAATGTGTGATTGCTTCATTACCTTATTTGCATGAAAATTCTCATTTATTACTGTTTTGGAGCTCTATCCTCAATATAACCTTTTTTTTAAAAAAAGGTTCAATAGTTCAAGGTTCTGGCCGGTAGATTCATTTGCTACCTTCAGCACATCTAGATGACTTGAAACTATCCAGCATGAACCAGGTTATTTTTGGTTGTTAATTGACTCATTATGATAGCCCTTTGATTGAATTGTACATGGAATTTCCTGACACAGTGCAGAGTATATCTCCATGTTCACCTATCCTATAAAAGTATAGTGCAACAGCTTAGGTTAATGAAGCAAATGATCAAAAAAAGGGCCATTGTATGAGATATTGAACAGAAAATAAACAATCACTGCTTTTAATCAGAAAGCTAGGGAAGTTAATGGTGACAGACTTGACAGTCACTCCTATTTACACAGTTCTTAAGACGTTGAAAGAGGCCATTTGGCCCGTTGAGCCTAAGTAGGATTAGGAAAGAAGTTCTGCTGCAGAATTATGAGGAGTTCAGTGCAAAATTGAGAAACAGAACCACAAGGGCGATAACCTCCAAATCACTACCTGAGTCACATGCAAGTCGGCACAGAATAAATAGGATGAGGGAGGTAAATGAGTGACTCAGAGTGTGGTATGGTAGAAATGGATTCTGATTCATGGAACACTAGCAGCAGTACTGGGAAAGGAGAGGGCCATTCAGTTGGCTTCACTTGAATCGTGCTGCAATCAGAGTCATGGCAAATTGCATAAATGGGGTTGTAGAGATGGCTTTAAACTAAATGAAAAGAGGAGGGCTCCAAGAATGAGATGTTAATAACTCGAAGAAATGTGAGAATGGTGGCACAGGATAGAGGGGGAAATTGACAAGCAAAATATGACAGACTGGGGCAACTCAGTAAATCCAAAGTTAGTAAAAACAATAAAAATTCAAAGCTTAATGATCTTTATTTGAATACATGTAGTATTTGCAATAAGATAGATGAGTTGATGGCACAGATAACAAGCATGATCTAATAGCTATTACAGAGACTGGTTTCAGGGTGACCAGGACTGGGTACTCAATATTCAAGGCTGTACAATGTTCCAAAAGAACAAGTGAAAAGAGAAGGGAGATGGG
Organism: Rhina ancylostomus; assembly: GCA_030265395.1. Taxonomy (NCBI): domain Eukaryota; kingdom Metazoa; phylum Chordata; class Chondrichthyes; order Rhinopristiformes; family Rhinidae; genus Rhina; species Rhina ancylostomus. The sequence goes on along the minus strand of JARFYF010000063.1, from coordinate 35,571,378 downwards.
ATAGCACTCTTAATCAAGGAAGGTACTAGAGCAGTGTTGAGTTGTGATATAGAGGCAGTGGATGGTAATGTAGAATCAGTTTGGATTGAAAATGTGGTGGCAGAGGAAAGAAGATACAGGTAGGAGTAGTCTATAGGCCACCAAAATGTGCCACCTTGATAGAAAGAGCAGAGTATAAGTAGGGAAGTATCTAGGACATGTTTGAAAGGAATTACAATTGCCATGGGAGATATTAAATTTGCATATCGATTGGATGAACCAAACAGGCAATTTAAATATAAAGGCAATTTAAGACAGATAAGGTGAAATTCTTTCTCTGAGTTGAGTCTTTAGAACTCCTCCTAAGGCAGTGGAAGCAAAGTTTTTGAATATTTTTAGGGTAGAGGCAGATAGATTCCGGGTAAGCAAGGGGTGAAATGCTAATTTGGATAGATAGGTTTGCGGAGCTGAGGTTACAATCAGATCAACCATGTTGTCATTAAATGGCATTGCAAGCTAGTCCCTTGTGGCCGTCTCCTGCTCCTAATTCTTACATTTGGTAAGAACTGGCAATGTTGAAACTTTTACGAATGTAATATGGATATATGTACAGTTTCTTTTATTATAACAGTGGATTAGGTTGAAAAATAGAGACAAAAATCAAGATGAATTGTTTGCACGCTTACTCATAAGTTTCTCAAAGGTGAACTTTTTTTTCGTCATTTGGAGCCATATTTTTAAGAAAAGTAATGTTGACTACTTGTCTTTTAAAGACTATTCACGTATTCTATACAACTCTATTGTTACTCCATAATATAACATTTATAGACTCTCATAATAATGCAGATCACTTCAGTATTTAATATTCTCTTTCAGAGTACAACCACTATCCATTATGAATTAGTGCAAATAATAAATTGGTTTGAAAAGAACCATTTTCCAGGAACATTTTGGATGCTACCATTTCCATTTTTCTCCTGTTTAATTTATCTCTTTTGCTCAGAAGTTAGCGTTTGTTATTTTGGCAACTTGTTGGAAGGAGATGGCAAACAGAAGCTTGCATCATGTTATAACAGTTGAAGCATAAACTAAGTAGTGTCTATGGGTTATAATTGGTTTCTTCCTGAAATGAAAAACTAGTTCTTATGCACTCGTTATGCACTGCAGCACACTAAGTTTATTAATATTCCAATGTCAAATTGCTGTTCAATATTGAATACCCAGCTTATGTTGGTGGAAGTTTTCATGTTATGGTAATTGAAAATCAAAAGAAACTGCAGATGATGGACATGTAAAACAGAAAAACAATGCTGGAAATACTCTGCAGGTCAGGCAGTATCTGTGGATAGAAAACAGTTAATATTTTGGGTTCAGCAGTTTATTTATGTTCCTGGTAGGTTTGCAATATCCATCCATATTTTGAATTTTGTGTTGCACAAAAGAGGAGTTAACAGTGAACCTTTATATTTTTATTTTGTGGATGGCACTTTGAAAGTATTCTTTCCTTTCATCTCTGTCAGTTCCCTCACCCATACCATACACATCACTATTGTCAGAACTGAGTGTGCACATTCAGTCCTTTTTGAGACCTGAAGTTTCCATCCTGAAATCAGCTGACAACTTTGTGGACCAAGTTCTCAAACTACTGTGCTGGGAAACAGTTTTTAGTCCAAGCCTTTGGATGTCTTCCTTAATGGACTAGCTCGCACATTTTTCGACATGTTTTTCTTTTGTTGGGATTGTTTCATGCAATAATGTAGCTGAGCAGAGACACCAACTATATACTTTTTTTTTTGCATCACCTGTGTGATTTTTGTTTTAACAGGAAATGTACAATGTGAGAGATTTTCAAAGCAAGACTTACAAGAACAAATCAAAAACTTGAGTGTTATTGTTTTGTTCAGGTCCTCCCCAGGTTATGAATGCCTGACTTATGTGTAACCTGTACATATATATGAGCATATGGGAGACTGGTAGGAAAGATTTGCCAGCTCCTGCGGGGCAGCAGGTGTCATCTGCTGTGTGAGAACTTGGTTTGCAGCAGTATCATTGCAGAGAAATTTGAATGTTTGGTTAAATGTCCTGGTTTAATTACAAGATGCACTTGGTTGGCTGAGGTTTATATTTAAATGTATTGCTGGGTGGCCACATTTTGGACTTGCAAACTGTTTGGTTGTAAACAGTTCTCAGGAACTGAATCCTTCCGTAACCTGTAACTGTCAAATCATATTTCCACATGAAGTAAAGGTACATTTATATTAATTACTGTAAGCTTCATTTATTTTGGAAGAGATTTTCTAATGTCTACTGACATAGAAACATCATTTAACACGTATTATGGTCAATCAGCCTTTGTCTTGATTATGAGAACTCACTTTTATAATCTAGAAGGATATGTAATTGAAGGAAAGCAGACAAATTTTATCAGACTAGCAATTAATATTGTCTTCAACACATCACACTATAGTTTGTTTCGATAATAATTTTTTTTTTGACAGCCAACATTTTCTCCCATTCATTTCTAGGGAATCTTCTTGTGTTGCAATTAAAAATTAAGGTAAATTTCATGAACTTCTATAGTTGTGCAGTTCATGCTTCCCATTTTCATTTTATGTAAATGCTAATCTGTTAATTGCTTGACATCTCATTTTCAGCACCTTCCAGAATCTGGCTAATTCAATGCAATACTATAAGCACATCAACTGGGCCGAACTAGTTATTGTACTCTTTCTCTGCTCTCTTTCTGTTTTTATTTTCCATTCTTTTGTTCACTGATTTAATATTAGTGACAATATTCAAATACATCTTTCCAAATGAAGTAGTTTTGTACTGCTGGCTATTTTATGTACCCTCCAGTGTATGAGTTTGCTAATGATGTACAATGTAATTGTAGAATTAAAACATACAAATGTTATCATTGTTTTTATTAGGTTGTATGCAGGCCCAGAGGTTGACATCTGGAGTTGTGGTGTGATTCTTTATGCTTTGCTGTGTGGGACACTACCTTTTGATGACGAGCATGTACCGACCCTGTTTAAGAAGATCCGTGGAGGAGTATTTTACATGCCTGACTATCTGAACCGCTCAGTAGCTAGCCTTCTCATGCATATGCTGCAAGTTGACCCTCTGAAGCGGGCAACCATCAAAGACATCAGGTGTGATTTGTACTGCCCATTTACAATATTTCTGGCGTCTTCAGTTTTGAGAATTTTATCCAAGGTTTTGTTTATTAGTCCAACACCACCTGCCACAGAAAGGGAAGAGTGTACGTAAATGTATTTTCACCCACATCTCACAGTAATGGATTTCCAAATATAATTCCATGTCTGGGGCAAAATTATAACATTTAAAAAAAAGACCTAACTTCTTAATGAAAAATATTTTTAAAAAATACTATCCTTGGTTTTAGTCTGCCATTATCTTCTAATTTCAGAAGTGTACTAGACATTTTTGAAATGAATATATAAATGAACAGCACTCAGCTAAGGATTGATAATGGAGAAAATACTTTGGCAAATTTTGAGTTGATGTTTGACGGCATGATGCATTTCAATATTTTCACTAAAATCGAAGGAAGATGAAAGAAGGAGTGAAGAATCGAAGAGGGAGAAAGGCAGGATTGGGGAGGGGGATGGGGGATAAAAGAAGGGTAAGAGATGGCATTTTTAGTGAGAATATTAGGAAGAATAGGAAGATACAAGGATGCAAGGGAAGGAAAGAATTTTGTAAAAGTAGACAAATGAGAGGTGTCTTGAGCATGACTTATGAACCTACAAGTCAAAATCTTTTTCAAATAAATCATTGTAATCTGTTGTTGGTCACTATTGGTCAAAAGTTCAATAACTAAATCTGTTATTGGCCATTTGAAGTTTGTGTCTTACATTAGAAACTACGGAAGAATGAACTTTGGAGATGGACATTTTTTTTGACAGTGGGGGAGTTAATGGCTATGGGAATCGGTCAGGAATGTGGAGCTGAGGCCAGGATCTGGTCAGCTATGGTTTTATTAAATGGTTGAGCGGGATTGAGGTGTTGCGTAGCCTATTCCTGTACTTGTTGCTTGTATGTGTTTTTGGGATAAAATTTAATCCTAGTTAAATTTAGGAATAACATATACTTAATTGAATTGTCATTTTATCAACAGGGAACATGAATGGTTTAAACGGGACTTACCAACTTACCTGTTCCCAGAAGATCCTGCATATGATTCCAATATCATAGAAGAAGACGCAGTGAAGGAAGTGTGTGAGAAGTTTGAATGTACTGAGTCCGAAGTTATGAACAGTTTATACAGTGGTGATCCACAGGATCAGCTTGCTGTGGCTTACCATCTCATTATTGATAATCGGAGAATTATGAATCAAGCAAGTGAGTTTTACCTTGCATCCAGTCCCCCAACAGGTTCATTCATGGATGATAATGGACTGCATATCCCACCTGGTGTCAAAGCGCATCCTGAGCGCATGCCACCTCTAATGACAGATAGCCCTAAGGCACGTTGTCCACTGGATGCACTCAACACTACCAAACCCAAACCAATGGCACTGAAGAAAGCAAAATGGCACTTGGGAATTCGCAGCCAAAGTAAACCATATGATATTATGGCAGAAGTCTACAGAGCCATGAGACAGCTGGATTACGAGTGGAAGGTAAGAAACATCAAGAGAAACACATTTAGGCAAATCATCCTTAATTTATTCAAACTTTTTTGTCCTGTCCCTTAATCTCCTTTGTGACATAAAATTTTTGCCTGTTTCTAAATGTCAGCCGGCACCAGCTGTCTGAAAAATTATTCTCTTTTATAATTCCTCTTCTCCCCTAATCTTAGTTTTAAAAATAGTTCTGGACTGTACAATGTACACCTTCAGTGTAGATATGATGAGATGGAGGATGGGCTTGGGGGGTTGCTTCATGCTTTACAAGCTAACTCTTTACTAATCTCACCAGAGTGCATTGCAGTTGCTGTGTATTTGCACATCACCTCCCCTTCAGCCATGCTTGCTCACTTTGCATATTCCAATTACCTCATAACCTTTTAAATGAAGGTCTGCAACTCCATTCAAATTAGTGGGGCTGGGCTAGATGCTGATGGAAAGCTGAGATACCTAGCCCATCAGTCCAGCGATTTATCAAATACTCCTGGACTCAATGGCAAATCCAGGGATGGAGCATGAGGTCAGATGCCATCGCATTGTGCAGACACAGAAGTCTGCAACGTGCTTCGATACACACTGCAATTTGGCCATGGTTCTCTTCAGAGGCTTGGCAAGCTGTCAGCAAGACCAGTGCCTGTGGTTATAGGACTGGAGTTGTATTTAGATCTGACCAGTTAAAGGAGACTGGTTTCTTTCCTCAAAAATGTTAGTGAATCAATTAGACTTTTATGGCCTCATAGTGACATGCACTGATGTCATTTCTTTATTTCCGGAGCTATTTTTTAAAAAAAATTCAGATTTAAACTATTTTTCCCTTTAATTGCACGCTGAACCAATCATAAATATTGACATATACGTGAAAATTTCGTGATAATCTTCCTCTGGAAATGATAAGTAAAACTGTAATAATCTGTTATCCGTTTGTTTGGAAATCCTGATGAGGCAGCATCGGGTACATTCATTAGTTCAGAATTTGAACCAGGGGTTCAGAGGGCAAGTGGCCATCCAGCCAAATTCACAGTGTGAGCCAGGTGTGTGACCAGAGCCGGGTTCGGGATTTGGAACACCAGCAATCAGGAATATGGGTCGGTTTGTGGCCAGGTCAAAGTCTGGAGTGCTTACAAATTTCCTGCTCTCTTTAAACTCACCGGTTCACAGGAAAATTTATTAAAATACTGTGCAACATGTTTAAAAAAAGTAAAATAAAATTTTGAGAGAAACAAAGGATTGCGGATGCTGGAATCTAGATGAAAAAATGAGATGATGGAGGAACTCAGGCCAAGTAGCATCAGTGGAGAAAAACAGGCAATGTTTTGGGTCAGGACCCTTCAGGACTGAAGATAGGAAGAGGGGAAGCCCAATATAAGGGGGGTGGGCGCACGTGGGGAAGCAGAGCAGTGTTAGGTGGACAAAAGAGGGGAGGTGGGGTGGGCACAGCTGGTGATAGGTAGAAGCAGGTAAGAGATAGTGATAGGCAGGAGAGGAGAGCAGATCCACTGGGGGAATGTGTCAAAGGTGTGGAGGGAGGAGAGGAAAATAAAACATTGGCGAGGAGAAAAGAGAGAGACTAGGAGAGGGAAGAACAGAAGAGGCATGATGCAGGGATGGGGGTGGTGCTTGGTTTACTTAAAGTGGGAGAATTCTATGTTCATGCCATTAGGCTGTAAGGTCCCAAGACGGAAAAGAGGTGGTGTTCCTCCAGTTTGTGTTTGGACTTCTCCTGGCAGTGGAGGAGGCCAAGGACTGACATATCACTGATGGAGGGGAGTTGAAGTGGCTGGCAACAGGGAGATGCAAATCACGGTTATGGATGGAGCGCAGACATTCTACAAAATGGTCACCTATTCTGCATAAAAGTGTGTTGAGGTATTACAAGGAGTAACATGAATTTGTCTGGAAAATCTGCTTGTTTAGCACCACCAAGTCCTGAGATGCCAGATTGTTGGAGTTTTACTTGCCATGATGACTAATAATTGTGTTAGGATAGGTTTGTTTCAAGGCTTTTTTGGCTGATTAATTCCCTAAGCATAATAATAACTGCCACAGTGATGCTGTGAATATCATTCAAACTTCTAGAAAGAATATTCACTGCTTATTTTACTTTATTATTTTGGTGGATGATTTGTGTTAAATATTCACAATGGAAAAGTATGCATTATTGGTATAATAGAATTAATTTTTAGATATCTAAAGTGGATTATTATAATTTGGGTGCAGCTATTTGATCTATTAACTAACCTCCATATGGGTGGCAGTAATTTTTGTGAAAAAATATAGTTTTTCAATGTTATGGTCAAATCCTCATTTTGCATATTAGATGACGGTTACAAGGGGATGAAAAGTGCAAGCAAACAAGAAGTGTGGAGAAGCTGAAGGCAGATTGTGGAGTCCATTGGCCAGATTCCACAATTGGTCTATTGTTTACAATGCTTTGTCTTCACTCATAAATGTGAACATAGAAATTTATAATGCAACATTTTTCACATAGTTTTGTGGCAACTGAAAATTTTTGCCATCATATTTCCATCTATTTATGATGTGGAACCATTTTTTAGTTTATTGTAATTTTAAATGGAATTTGTCCAATTAGTAAAGATAACTTGGATTATGTTTTTCTGCATTTCTGCTTTGGAATTCTCAAAAGAAGGGCTAGAGCTGGCAATTCTTCCAATCATTCTTTCTTCAAAAATATAACTTATTATTTTAAAATCTTCATTCAAAAGGCACAGTGATTTTTTTTTTCATCCAGGATAAGATTATGAACAGTTTATGACTTTCACTCATACCTGTCTTTGAGTTCCTGATTTTGACTGTTCAGGATAGTCCAATTTACTTCACTGTCTATTTCACTGTATGAACCTGATGGCTTTGGAAAGTTAACTTTCACTAAAATTGAAGTGTAGTGAATCTTACTATATGGTAGATTTGTAATAAGTTACTTTCTCAAGGTGGTGAATCCCTATCATCTGCGTGTGCGTAGAAGGAATCCAATAACTGGGAACAATGTGAAGATGAGTTTACAACTCTATCAAGTTGATAATCGCAGCTATTTACTAGATTTCATGAGCATTGATGGTAAGAGTGACAGCTGCTATGTTTGTCTAACTGAGAATAGTATCATGTTTTTTTCCATTAGCCAGATTTTTATATCTGAACGTTTTTTGGTAGAAAATGATTTTGCAATAGCTCGTTTGCCTGGACCTATTCTACCCTCGGGGAAAGGTAATAATAACAAAGTAATTACTACTCGTAATTGAAAATATAAAAAAAATGGCAAATGCTAGCAGTCTAAAACAGAAACATAAAATGCTGGAAAAGCTCAGCAGGTCAAACAACATCCTTGGAAAGAGAAACTATTAACGTTTTAGGTCAAAGATCCTTCAGAACTGGAAAGAGGGAGCTTTCACTTGAAATGGAAGCTGTTTCTATTGATGCTGTTTGAGCTGCCAAGCATTTCTGGCATTTTCCATAATTACTACTTGTAACATTTTAAACACATGTCCATATGAAGAAAGTACCAGAAAAGTATACACCCCACCATCATCTGTTTTTTGGGAGGGGTGGGGGGAGGAAGATGGGCTAACATTTGGATTCTAGCCAATCACAAAAATGGAAATCTGTAAGAGAATTAAACCTTTAATGGGAATGAACAAGACAACAGGGAAGGGAGCAGTTAGAACATAAGCACAAAAGCAGCCATTCCAACCCTCAAGCATTCAGTGAGATTTGCCTGATATGTGACCTAATTGTAGTTATCCATGTTTGCCCCAGATCCCTTGAATACATTTGATTTGCAGATATTTACTTGTTTCATCTTTGAGGTTAACAATTCTCCCAACATCATTCGCCATTTGCAAAACGAAAGTTTACAAATTTACACAAAGGTTTTGTTTCCTAATTTCACTCCTTGAACCTTGAATTTTTAGTGTATGCTACCCAGTTTTCAGTTCTTCAAGCAGCAGATATAGTTTCCATGCCCTTCCCCTTAATACTTTGAAAATTTAATCAAGATCTCCCTTAAATTTGTAACTTCTGGGGTATACAACTCTAGTTTATGAAATCTCACTATGTAATTTAGCTCTTGGAGCATGTGCCTTTCAGTAAATTAAGGCTGCACTCCATCCAACCCAATATATACCTTCTAAGATATAAATGCCCAAGTTTTCTCCTTTTATTTTAGGGACTTATAACTGTAGAATGAATACTGGTTTTCTAGTATGTTAGATTTGAGAAGCAGCATTACATTCAGAGACAGTCAGAGACTTTTTTCCAGGGTGACAATGGCTAACACAAGGGGACATAATTTTAAGGTGATTGGAGGAATATATAAGGGGGATGTCAGGGTTAAGTTTTTTTTACACAGAGTGGTGGATGCATGGAATGCACTGCCAGCAAAGGTTGTGGGGGCAAATACATTAGGGACATTTAAGAGACCCTTAGGCACATTAATGATAGAGAAATGGGGGGCTATATGGGAGGGAAGGGTTAGATAGATCTTAGAGCAGGATAAAATGTCGGCACAACATTGTAAGCTGAAGGGCCTATACTGTGCTGTAATGTTCTAAGTTCTATTTGCCCCCCTTTTTTTTTGCAAACCTGTTAAAAATCCCTTGATGACATTTGAATATCTAAATACATGGATGCCAATGCCTCTTTGGACATTCACTATTTCTGGCTTTCCACCATTTACAAAGTGCTTCAATCCTTTTCAATGTCCTTGCATTTGTCCACATTGAAATCTCTTTGCCACAGTTTAGCTCACTTATTTAATCTAGGAATACCTCTAATTTAATGCTTTCAATTGTACAGTTTAAAACATCAACTATCAGTAAACTTAGTTGAAGAGATGGAGAGCCATATATCTAATATGTTTATACTAGTGCACTGAGGCCCCATAGAAGTGAACACATAAAACTAAAAGAGAATACAGACCTCAGTCAGATGAATTAATCTGTTGGGTAGATAGTAAGCAAACTTTTGTTTTAAACATGATAGGTGAAAACAGGAAGCTGTTAGAAGGGATAAATGTACTTGTGGAATACAAAAAGAGAAAAGAAGCTGCATTTGAAATGCAAAAAATCTGACGTGGGGGGGGGAGGAGATGATTTTAAAAAATGCAGGAATCATAAGAGATTCAGTACTAGCCAAAAGCTCTAGGTGCAAGAGTGCACGTGTGAATTATAGTGTAATTTTGACAGATAACGATGAAATTTTATAAAATAGCTAACTGGCAAGTCATGTTAAGTCTATCTTTCTATTGACAAGTTATGTTGAGATGCCAAAGAAATTTATTAGCATAATGCATCATAAAAGAAGTGAAAATCACTGAAAAAATCATTACACTTCCACCATATTCCTGTAAAAGCTTGATTTTGTAAATCATCATTAGTGCACATTAGAGCTGGTAATATTTAAGAATGCAAACATGCTTTTTTTTAACAAAATGATTCTGAATGCCAAATGATGTTGGGAAAGATAGAAAAAGCATTTGTGTTCTTGAGTAGAAATTAAGGGAACATCAACAAATGTGACTTTACATCACACATTTAAATCATAAATTTACACCCTGCTCAGAACTAAGATAAATTCAGGAAATTTATTAGGGGGCAGAACCATGTTAATTGAGTGGCCAAAGATACAGGTATTGGTGCCAGTTTTGCCATTCTTGAATAAAGGAGAAAGGCAATCTGTGTACAATATATCAACAGGTTTATCAATGTGGCTTCAAACTGTATTTTGTACTATTGCTTAGGAATAAATTTTCAGGAAATTCCAGGCTTTTATTCAAGATCTGTTTTGAACTATGTAGCAGATTAGTTAAAGATTTGGTGGAACCCTGAAACTGGCTTGGTTGTTCTTATCATATGCATTATTAACCAATCTTACTTCCACATGTTACTAATACTGTATATGCATTCTCGACATTCTTGTTAGCACTTCAGATTAACTGTATTTTCTTGCATTCTATTGCATTTTGCCCTAATGATCTTCCTTGATTTCTTTGATTAGATGACGTTATGGAACAAAAGTCAGGCTCTTCCACTCCAAAGCGTTCAGGATCGGCAGCTCTGCTGCATAGACCGAGACTGAGTATTGATGCAGCAGCTACTGACGGCCAGCCTTTGACTCTCGTTGGGTCACTCCCCAGCTCACTGACTGGATGCTTGAGCTCTATAACTCCACGATACGGAAGCCACACGATGGATTTCTTTGAGATGTGTGCTAGCCTTATCACTACACTCGCTCATTGAAAACCCTGCATTCAATTCGTTGAGAAATTGGCTCTTTAACCCGTAAAGGTGTGCAAGAAAATGCCCTTTCCACTTTGCAAAACTCTGTTTTACTTGAGTACTTGTTATTTATAGTGCTGGTTTGCAACTGGTGCTTTTGCTACTTTGACATAGTGGAAGCTGCAGGGCAATATTTGCTCATTGCCATTCAGAAACTCTACAGGGATAGAGTGGCATTTAAGTTATTGCATTTCTTTTCGCCAGCCAAATCCACAGGATTATACGGGTTTATAAACAGCTGTAAAAGTATAGAAAAGCAACAAATTTCATGTTTAAAGTGATGTATTTTAGAATGTTAAAAATTGGTGGTAACGTTAAAGGACGGGTGAGGTGTTTTTGAAGGTTTGTTGTAGAGCCAGGATTGTTCACGTGATGTGTTGGTGGACAGGATGAGTGTGCAGTTTACTCATAAACCAAGTTGTGAGTAGTTGGGATGTGAATTTCCATGCAGGATAGTTGTGGCTAGAAAGCTATGAAACAAATTAGATCATGAAATGAGGTTAATTACATTGAAATGAATGTGAAGTGGCTGATTTTAAAATCAAATTATGTTGTATGCAGTTATGAAGGTTTATTGTCATTTTATTGATGAGAAGGATTAAGTTTACTTGAATAGAATGATAAATGAGAATTATTCCGTATATCAACAAGTATGTGATATATGGGTTAAAGTGTGAACACTCCTTTGGAAGTATCTTGTGTGAGTATTTCTCTTCAGCATGCCTTTCGGTTGAATAAGTCAGCAGCATGCACAGTTAGATGTAGTTGAATGTTTGCTGCTTTTCTTGTAATGTTTACTGTATCTTTACAGTACAGACTGAGAGGTGACATTCAAGACTATCACAAATGGTACATCAGTTGCATTAAACACAGATCTCCAAAATCAGTTTCCTGTAGTGACAACTGTGATTAACATTTTGTTTACTGTTGGATCTCACTATCATCTTTATAAGATCTAGAAAATTCATGTTTTCAAATAAACTTCAAGCAAATTTAAGACAAATAAAACTAAAGATGTTGAAATTTGGAATAACAAACAGAACACTAGAAGCACCTTTTGACCCATCTGGTTCCACCTATCTCACCACCCCACCTTCTGTCATACTTTTATATACTGGCAGCCGTTCCTGTTCACTCTCAGGCCTGATGCAGGGTTTCAACCTGAAATGTCGACTTGCATCTTTTGTTTCTGCAGATGTTACTTGACCCACTGAGTTCTTCCAGTGTTCAGTTGAAACAAGTGTAAGATTAATTTTCAAATGCAAGCCAGAGGATAATTCAAACCAATAATGCCCCTAAAATCGCTTTCCCTTTGATTGGATGGTTTTCTTGCTGTAGATTTACTTTTCATTTTTGCTTCCCATGTTTCTTTGTGTCCCTAACAAAGACTGAATTTCTGATGCTGTGTTTTACAGGCTTGGTGACTCTACTAATGGTCATTGTCATTGATCTGTATTTTAATTGATTCAAAAAATAAGAGGTTTTGATTGTGAGATTACTACTTTAATGTATCAAATGCAAATATTTGCGATCTGCAATTATTATTTACTTTCCAAGAATATACAATAATTCTGGGCCTAAAAATGCATGTNNNTGCATAAGGCCAGTAAATTGAGACTTGGGCCAGGACTCCACTATGCCAGTCCTGGCCTTTGCTATTAATATTGGGTGGGTTGGTGGTGGGGGCACAGTGGATAAACACTTTTTGTAATGGATCTTTAGTTATGATTTCCCAGAGTTGAACAGTATGGGCCAAGTGAGATGGTGTGAGCACATTAGCTCTTCTCAGATAAAAGATTTGTTAACTCCTGTCTGGATTTTACCAGTGAGGCAGAACTTTGGAACAAATAAGGTCTATGTGTGGTTCCTGGAGAATGTGCAAAGTATACCCCATCAGTCCCAGTAAATGGGGCTCTCTGCTGCTGTTTTCTGTTGCAAACGGTTTGCACCACGCCCTCCTCATCACAGCTTCCCTAGTGATGGCAAAGAGCCAGGACGTGAGTATAATAATATTATGGCTGATATTTTATGTAAAAGACAATTCTTCATCTGCTATGAAGTTAATTAATCACAAACTTTTAGGGCCTTCACTTTTACCTTAACATTAATCAAATAAAATGTATTACTTATTTTAAGTAATTTTCACCATTTAATCCAGATAAATTTAAAAGCTATGATGAAGAGCAGGTAGATCTACCAAGTTTATTTTCTGCATTGATAAACATGTGTAATTTTTCTGAGATTTATTAAAATAAATCAACAGAGTTTAAATAAGCTAGTTTAATTATGAACTTGAAGTACAGAATGGTCCTGTGTTTCCTGTGGACTTGCAGCAGTAAAATGGTTCTACAATGCATTGGAAACCTTTGATGTGGTGTAAATGTCTGATGTCGTGCTACGACATAATTTCCTAGGATTTTTGTACAGCACCAATATGCATGTTGAAACAGTTGGAAATTAATAATATTTGGGCCAGTTTTACATTAATAAATTTGCAAATGCAATGATATTACTTAAAATGAGACACAGCATATGCTAGAATCTGGAGATAAAAAACAAAATGCTGGAAGAGCTCAGGCAGCATCTATGCAGGGAAATGGACAGTTGATGGTTTGGGTGAAGATCCTTCATCAGGACTGGATCTAGAAAGAAACTGAGAGCCTCAAGGCTTTCCTGATGAGGGATGGAAGTTTATAGGGGCTGGATGTCCAAGGTGAAGATGAGGCAATAGGGACCAGGGAATTGAAAGTTATTAAAATGGTGGAGAACATGCAAGGTGTCCCGGATGTAGGTGGGAAGGGACTAGACAAAGGGGAACATGATAGAGTTGATGTATGAGATCAGTGGATCAAGAGCAGGCAGGAACAGTGGGCCTACCGGGACAGTCTTGTTTGTGAATCTTGGATAGGAGACAGAAATAGTGTGGTTGGGGCACTATCAGGTTGGAGGCTCTGGAAGGGAGATCTCCTGTTGTGATGGTATGGGAGACAGTGGCCTGATGAAAATTAGTGGGTTCATGGTCAAGGAGTAGGTATGAGGAGGTGTCTGAGAGCTGCTGCCTGGCCTCTGCAAAGAGAAGTCAGTGCCAGGTCACAACAGCACTGCCCTTGTTTGCAGGTTTGATGGCATGGTTAGGATCTATGCGGAGTGAGCAGAAAGGGGGTGAGATTGGAGTGGCTGGAAGGAAGTGGAGAAGACAAGACAGTTGATACCACATCAGCAGTTAGAATTGGAAAATGCTGAGAGAGGGTAGAAGGTTAGAAAAGAGGAGAAGGTGTTGAAAGTGGGCGAAAGGGTCAGAAGTGGAGGGGGGTGGGGAAAGAGTAAGGACTCTTTACCAAAGAGATAGGCATGGGTGCAGCCCAGAAGAAGGGTCTTGGCCCGAAACATCAACTGTTACCCTCTGCAGATGCAGCTTGACCCGTTGAGTTCCTCCAGCATTTACTCAATTTTAATTAAATGCTATTTTGATCCTTGATGCCACTTAACACCATGTCATTATTGGTGCCAATGTGTCCAGTATGGTAAAATCACAGGAATATTGATTCCAAATGCAGAATATTGATGATATAAAAACTGGCTCAATGTCCATGCAAACTTTCCATCAACATCTGTATATTTGAAATGGAGAATTGCTGCTTTAAAATTATACATTTAAGATTTAGCTTTACCTTCAAATATATCTTTCAGCATTTAATGTCCTGTGAAAATGGAGCAGGAGTTCATAGTTTTCTGTAGTAATGAATCAACAGTTGGTTTTTGAACACCGCAGTATTGGGCAGCATTTGTAGTCCATGAATGCTTATTGATCATACAGAAAACTGAATACATAGGTCAAGATTCGCTGGGAAATGCCATGATTTCCATACTAAATGCTGAGAAAGTTTAGGACACATGAATATGTAAGTTCCAAACATACTGCTTGAGCTCTGCCATCCATTTTCTAGCTAGGGATCATTTTCCTGAGGTTCCCAGCAATTAGCTGTAGAATCTGCCCTTGCACCTTGCACCAGGTTTTTCCTGGTCAAGTATCTACAACCCTGTTGATGTCTATAGACTTCAATGGCTGTGGAGTAAATACATAGAGAAAGTAAATTGCTTTTTGTTTTAACTACCTTGTTAATATTTTTAATTTTGAGCTTTTGGATGAATTTATTTCTAGTTTTTTAATTTTAAAATTCTGAATGCCAGAAATATTCAAATATTTAAAAATGCTATCAACTTTGACAGCCAATGAATCTGGGGGCCAGGGATTTGCCAGCTGTTAAGGTTTTCAGAGATTTGGGGGTCTCTGCTGTGGGCTCCAATACAGGACTTTGAAACACTTTGTAGCAGCAAAATAGCCTCTCCATGTTTGGATTAGGTTAATTCAAGAGAGGGAATGAGTATGTGGTGTGAGCCAGTGATGGTGCTATGCAAGCTTGTATGTTTACATCAAATACTTCAAATGTGGATGAGTATTACTGCATTCTTGAAAATGTGCAAAATCTACAACAACTCCGACAACCATGTAATTTTATCCAGCAAACAAAATGCATATTTTTCTTGTAACTCTAAAAATCTTCAGAAATAAGGATATTAGTTAAAACATAGTAGTTATGTACTATATCTTTGACAGTTTGTGCAGTTTAAAAAAAACATTTTAACAAGCTAAAAATGCTGATCTTTTACATACCAATAACCTGAATTCATACTTATGTGAGTCACATAATATACTGTTGAGTTGGAAACTCATTTGTAAGTGTTTTAATGGGTGAATGATTTCCCAAATAGTTAGTTTGGAAATATGCTACATGAAATAATATTTAATAATGCTCATTGAATCCCGTTACTGTCTTAAATGCTTTTTGTCAAAATCCCTAAATAATTAACATTGTGGAGTTGTACTTAACTGGAACATAAATACATCTTGCAGTATTTTGCAGTTAAGAGCAATACAAGATTATTTGGAACTGGTCAACTGATAGCTACCAATAAAATTAATATCCTACCTCTTATTTTAGCTTTATTTGTAATTTGAATTACAGTTAATAGCAGAACTAATTTAGTGGAACTTTGCAGCACTTATTGCTATTTATAATGAATGACAGATCTTAAGATAAAATACAGCCTTTGTTTCTGATTTCTTCCTTGTTTGATTAATGTTCCATGGGCCTGGATGTGTAGAATCACAGATACATTGACCATGTAGTCCTCTAGTCTTTAACAACTTCATCTTGTCAAACCATCATATAACAAAATAGAAATAAATGTAATGCACAAGGAATGCAGGGATTAAAATACTGTTTTATGGCTGGTGTCCCTGAACAGAACATTGACTGTGTTGTGTCGTGTTGCAATGCACACTGATTTTTTTTTAAATATGCCAGTAGCAGTTAGGGTATACTATTTGTTCATAAGTTGCTAATATTCTGAAGGAAAGACTAAGTTTAGTTTTTAAAATTCTTTAAGGTTGAGTCAAAATAATATGTGAATATTTTATACTAATAAGATTGTTTAAACTTGTACACAACTGTATTCACTAATTGCTAGTATACACTTTATAATCTGATATGTCATGTTTAAGACGTGGAAACAGGTTTGTAAATCAATTTTGCACAAATGTAGCTATTAATATCTGAATACACTTGACATGTGTATACATGTCAATGTGTACACATACACTTAATTTGATATGCCAAATAACCTACATTTGCCCTCCATCAGTGTAGTTATTTTCTAGTTTTACTTGTAAATTTTCAACCATATTTTCTCCATTCTCAAATTGCCTCCCACACTACACTCCCAGACTTGCATTTCAAAAAGGCATTGGAAAGTATGATGCAGGCTGAGATTTTACTCATTTGCAGAGAGATTGCCTGATCCAAACTTGGTGTTTCTAAGAAATATTGTTCAAATAAAAATTGTCATGTAGTTAATCAATAATCAGTGCACTTTATCAAGAAAATACTACTTTCCAAAATCAAATCAGTATTAATGCTATGTCTCAGAGAAAATATCCAAACTTCTATCCTTTCAAGATGAAATGTGATTAATGATTAGGAGCATTATCATTTTTTATGCTCTCTTGAGTACATTAAGACAAGATATAGTACAGCTATCCTTTGGCTAAGACCATCTCAGCCTAGATTAGTTATGTCATTAGCAAATACCATAACACATTTACTCACTGACTGACAGTCACATTCCCAGTGACCTAGTTCAACTATGACCCATGGTTTACTCCCTGTTCTTCTAGTGTAGTGAGAGCTTTGGCTCAGCTGGTAGCATTTACCTTTATACAGAAGGTTGTTGATTCCAGTCTCGCTCTAGGTATCCTTGACAAGATCTAGGCTGACACTCTTCTGCTTTACTCAAGTAATACTTAATCACCGAAGGTGCTGTATTTTTTTCAGATGAAATGTCTGCACTTAAGTTCCACGG
>JARFYF010000063.1:35538569-35548946 GCA_030265395.1 Rhina ancylostomus | reverse complement strand
GGGGGGGGGGGGGCAGGGTGTTGATGGAGATTTTACAAACATTTCCTTTCATCGTAAAGTGCTGTACTCAAGCATTTGTTGCTTACTACATTTCCAGCAGATTGCATATCTCTTAATGGTACCAATTTAACTTAGCTCATTCAACCTAATGAACAAGCACTGGCAAGTATACTTTGTTTTACTGCCTATATCTTGATTCTGGGAACCTTATCCATCTTAGATAGCGATGGATGCCAGTTGTTACACCACTGTCATATGTTGTCAGCACTCATTATCTCAATCAAAAAATCATCCCACCAGCTTAATGAAGATTTCAGTACACATTTCTCCTCCACCCCAATTATAAGACATTCACAAACTGACATGTGACCAGCTATTACTGTTGCCAATGATTTATTAAGTGTGAATCCCAAAGATATTTTTAATAGCATTATTAAGGGAAACGTTCCAGCATGCTGAGATGATTGTGGTTTCAAGCTATCTTTTAAAGTTCCAGAATATTGCATATTACAGAAAATTAAAATGCAATTAGTCAAACAATGTTCTTTCCTTTTCAAGCAAGGTATCCACATTAACTCAGGTTCTGTAAATAAAACATTTAATAAAATTCAGGATTTACCTTTTTAGAAATGTGAATATTTAAACAGTTAAAAAAGAGACTTACCCAAATATTAAATGTCGTACATGGACGTAACCATCTAAGGCAAAAATAAATCAGATTTTTTTAAGGTGTGGTTTTAGTATTTATTTTAAATGTCATAATGTAAAAAATCTCCCAAGCAAGTTTTTCAGTGGGCATAACAAATAATACTGATCAAGTACCTAATCAACAGTAATGTTAAAAGCAGTTTTGAGAACTGAAAACGAATTGCATAAATACTTCATCTAGAACCAGATCAAAAGATTACATACCTAATTAATGAATCATTTTTGTATTTGAATATTCAATGGAAATAGTTGCTCCTGCTTAACAAGGTTTAGAGAGCTATAGGCCAAATGTGGGCAGATGGGCTTAGCTTGCTGGGCAAGAGTTAGTATGGACGAGTTGGGCCAAAAGGGCCTGTTTCCATGCTATATGACAATGACACAGTTTGATCCCATTCAAACAATTGGGGCTTATCATAATGTGGATTAGTATGTACAGGCACATGGTTTGCTTCTCAGCTTTACTTTAAACCATGAGAGCTTAAACTACATGTTATTTAAATATGATTCCACTATTTTTAAATGCCAAAGACATTTAGGGCAGTGCATCAGGATCTATCACCTGAGGGAGGGAGGATAGAGGAGGAATGATTAAGCTTTAAGCTAAATGTTACCTTATTCAACATCTTTACAAATTTTCCAGAGGAGTTATTTAACCTGGGAACCAGGAACAGGAACTGTCCCTACAAATTCAACAATCACAATGCCACCCATGCCAAGATAGCTAATTCACCACAAACCAAGATTCATACATTGTCTTTTCATAACCTGTGCCAGACAAGCCATTGTGCTTCCACTTTGAGGAATCAGGTTGAGACGGAAAGTAGAAAAACAAAACTGTAGATGCTAGAAACACTCAGCAAGTGAGGCATTATCCGTGGAAAGGGCAAGTTAATATTCCAGGTCTGGGAACCTTAATTGCTTCTCCTTCCACAGATACTGATGCCTTCTCCAAAATGTACAGACTTCAGATTTCTGTCATTATCCAAATGATTCATTGTATTGTGTGAGAGTAGTTTTCTATGCAATTTAAATCCAGTGTGAATATTGTTAAACAGAAGGGTCACTTACATTTACCCTGAGTATTCCGACAAATTATTAGGTTGTCTTCTCCAATATCGATTACCTCCAGCTTCTCTCCAGGTTTTATCAGTAAATACAAGGATCCTTTTTGCTCTTGCACAACATTGTGCTCCACAACTGCAACATTCTCCACAACGATCTCCTTGGTGTACTAGAGAAATATCCACAACAGATATGGTTAGTCACAAATGAGGAAGGTTCAGCTGCATTGAAAGGGAGCTCACAATACCCATTCATTGCTACCAGCTGTTTTTGAATATTGCTTTCATTGCTTTATGTGGGTGTCTATTCTACATCCCTCGTGCTTTGTAAAAACTGATCAACTTCAGGACTTTAGGTTTCACACAGAGGCCCAGAAGTGGGATTGTGCAGTGCAATACAACAATTGTATGCACTACAAAATCAAAATGTTTAAATCATAAAATTGAGCACATTCTGCTTGATGTGTAATTTCTGTCCTGGGCCAAGAAAGATGCGCTATGCTTATCCACTTTGGCAGCAAAACAGGAAGGCAGATTAACTTAACAGCAAAATTCAGGAAAGGGGAAGGTGCAATGAGACCTAGGTGCCCTTGTGCACCAGGTGATTAAGGCAGCAAGTGGCATGTTGGCATTCATAGTGAAAGGATTTAAGTAGAGAGGCTGCAATAATACAGGCGAGACCACACTTTGAGTGTTTTTGCAGTTTTAGTCTCCTTATCCGAGGATGTTCTTGCAATGGAGGGAGTGCAGCAAAGATTCACCAGACTGATTCCGGGAAATGGCAAGTCTGATGCATGAAGAGAGGTTGGGAAATTGTCCCAATCTCCAGCATTAGAGGAATATGAGGGGACTTCATTGAAACTGAAAACCTGACAGGCTTGACACTACATGCAGGAACGATGCTCCCGATGGTGGAGGTGTCCTGAAACACAGGTCACAGTCTAAGAATACACAGCATGTTATTTTGGGATGAGAATTCTCACAGCATGAGAATTTTTTTTACCCAGAGTGGTGAACCTGCAGAATTCTCTATCACAGAAGGCAGCTGAGGTCATATCATTAAATATATCCAGGAAAGAGTTAGACACAGTTCTAATGGCTATACAGTTCATGCAATATGGGAAGAAAACAGGAATAATTTAATTAATGTGGATGATCAACCACCACTATATTGAATGGCCAACATCTACTTTCCAGGTTTTATGCTACATTTACAATCTTGTATCGTACGGTGACTCTTCTTTGAGAACCCCAACTTTCCATTCACTGCAACTATAGCATTCGATATAACAGACTCCTCTCCCCTTCTCAATGTCTAGAACAGACCCTTCAGGCCTCAGTCCCACCATTTGGACCTGCAAGCTCACTATTTTCTTACACTGACGAAGCCAGTGGTGGAAAGGCCTCTGAGCATCTAAGCACATCTTAGGCTGCATGCACAATAGAATCTTACAATAGTGAGCCCATGTGCAACAACATGCACAAGCCAACTGTGCACAATAATGCACCAGCTGATGCCAGACACTCACAGATTATGGTTGTAGTTTCCATCCAGCGCTGAGTCAGCAAGCTATCTGCATTCTAGTGACTAAGCATAGGTTAACCACACATCACAATCCCAACCCTCTCCTTTGGGTGCTATAGAGTTAAGCCCTGTTAGGATTTTTGTGACCCTCTCTTCAAATCCCATCTGTTAGGCAACATTAAAACTACCCATTTCCACTTTATCTTCACTCTAATAAGCAATGAAACCTTTATCTGCACCTATTACATTCCAGTTCAATCAATGCCTATTCAACTTCTTGTAGGAATGCCAAGTCCTAACCTTTTCTAAAACTGCACTACCTATTCAGATCGTGTTCTACCTGGAAAACATTCTATCCTTACCATTTCACCTGGTTCAAACAGCCCATTTAAAATCTCACCCTAACCTAACTCTGCAATCTGCTCTAGCTCAGGTCTGTGCCACCCTTCAAATTCCTCCCTCCATTAATTCAACTGTCAGGTGCAATGAAAAACTGCTTCACTGTTGCACCTCTTAAACCCATTTATCATACTCCAAATTTCACTTAGTTTAAAACAATCAAAATTTACTACTTGAAACATCTCTACTTTTCCTTAAAAGACAGCCAATGCTTCATCTGTGAGAAAGTTTGGAATGTTAATGGGGGGGGGGCGATGTGGGAGGGGTTATATAGATCTTAAGAGTAGGATAAAATGTCGGCACAACGTCGTGGGCCGAAGGGCCTGTGCTGTGCTGTAATGTAATGTTCTATATTCTACGTTAAAAGCACAATAAAATATCAAATCATGTACTTTAAACCACACTCTAAACATATCTGCTCCATTTGTGTAGATTTGTTGCGGCACAGTCACGTAGCGGTTAGCATAACACTATTACAGCACCAGCAACCTGGGTTCAATTCTGCCACTGTCTGTAAGGAGTTTGTACATTCCCCTCACGCGCAAGTTTCCTCCAGGTGCTCCAGTTTCCTCCCACATTCCAAAAGACGTACAGGTTAGGAGCTGTGGGCATACTATGTTGGCGCTGGGAAGAATGGCGACACTTGCGGGCTGCCCCCAGCACATTCTCAGTAATGCAAAAAGACACATTTCACTGTCACTAATAAATAAGTATCTTATCTCAATTATAGGGCCAGTTCTATTTCTGGTATACTTTCTCACAAAAGCCACAGGTTCAGACTTGTATTATTTTGTTTAGAAGTGGAATGCTTTACAAATATTAAGGATCTACGGGAATCATATCCCAACCAAAATGCCAAGATACAACTACCAAAGTTTGTATATTCAGTGGACATCCACTGATTCAGGTATCCCTGGGGGAAGGAAGCCAGAAGGCTTGACTTCACTCCGATATGCAAAAGGGAAAATACCAACTACGAAACTCTTCCCCGTAAACAAAAAAAATGAAACATGCACATTTAATGCACAGAATAGAATTAGGACAAAAAATTGTTCCATGTCTCAAAAGGCAGATTAAACTGAAAATGTGCAGTGGGCTAATGGACAATTTCTGCAGTGAGCCCTTTGCTCTAAGATTCTTTTGCATGAGGCCCGAGTTGTGGGAAATAGAATCAAACTTGCATGTTCAAGTTTGATTCCATTGAAGATCTCAAGGGGTGGGTCAGAGCACTGGAGAAGGGTTACAATTATTTATATCATAGTGTTTGAGGCTGTGATCAACTGGTGTGGGATAGGACAAGTGGGGATGTGATCAGTCAAAATCCATTCTTAGGGGGTACTGGCAGTGAAAGGAGGATGCAAAGAGCAAGATAAAACCCAAAGGCGTCTTACCTGCAAAAGGATCACGGCATTGAACTAAGTAAGCAAGCCTCACATACGTTATAAAGACCTGCTTTTTCTTGCATGGCCCATGTGGTTTGTAGGGCACATAAGCACAAAAGAACTTCAAACAAGTAATTGACTTCTACATAGAAAACAGCTTTACTCCATGACAGTGTTTCAAGGCTATACATTTTCAATCAGCAGAACTGAAGTGGAACTCTTGTTGCCGATCACAATTTATCTACCCTGTAGTTTTCAAAGAAAATTGTACTGAAAAGTGCAGAATAATTCATTAGGAAAAGTAAACTTACATTAAATTTTTCTCTAAATTCTTGCTCATTTAACATTTTCTTTTTATTTACTTTTGATTCCCTTTCTCCACTTGGATCTTTTCTCTTGATCTTGAATATTCCTTTCGCCTTCTCCCTAGTAGAATAAAAAATTTAATTTATGTACAATAGTGCTTTGTGGTAAAAAGACAGAAACTTTCTGTACTTTGTAACAGAATTAAACACATAAAACAAATGTAAAAAAACCCCAGAAAATAATGGACAATGTTGTCTAGATCCTTACTAAGATACTTCTTGAGTTCTGATGAAAGATCATCATCTGAAACATTAATTCCATTCCTCTCGGCACAGATGCTGAAGATAGTCAGGTAAGGCAGCATTTTGTGTTTTTATTTCAGACTTCTGGCACCTGCAATTATTTATTTTTCCAAAACATGTGTAACCCTAGCGACAATCATTTCAGGATATCCTAAAACAACAATGAAGTCCTATAACCACCAATTTATATAGGCAAAACAAAAAACTCCTAAGTATTAATGATACAAAACTGAGTGGGGATCTGTGTCATATTTTGCAAAGGAATTGGATGATGATTTGTAAAGAAACATTAAGGAACAAAGGGGAAGTAGAGAAATAGGATTGGAATAGGCAAATAACTCCAAACTGAAGAGTTAATAATGGCATTAGTGCAATGGAGTGAATGGGCTTTTCTACGCTCTAATTTCTACAATTTGTTAGGAATCCTAATACGGAATCCTAATATTTGGTATACAGGTGTTCTAGTTACTCAGACTATGGTAAAGCTGCTTATAACCAACTGCTTGTTTGTAGCTACCAAATATTTTGAAAAGAAACTAGGCTGCAAGGCAGAAACTCAATATTCTTGTTTTCTTCCAATTTTCTATCATAATCACTGTTCCTGACCAAACTATTGACACTCAATTCAATAAAGGCCAAAATTCCATTAGCCTTTGTAATTACTTGCTGTACCTGCATGTCAGAGCTTTGCTTTTCGGGAAACAGGACTCTGAGTTCTTTCTGTATCACAACATTTTGTAATCTCACTCTGTTTAAATTATAATTTGCTTTTCTATTCTTCCTTTCAACCATACATTTTCCCAATACAATACTCCATCTGTCAACTTGTTGTCCCCTCACTTACCCTATCTACATCCTTTTGCATGCTCTTTCTATCCTCCTCACAACTTGCTATCTCGCCTATCTTTGTTTCATCAGCAAAAGCTACAGTATATTTGTTCCCATCATTCAAGTCATTAATGCAGATTAGAAATAGTTGAGTCCCAAATACAGATCCCCGTTGCACATTACTAGTGCAAATCCAGAAATGAACTATTTATCCCATTTCTGTTTCTGATAGTTAGCCAATCCCCCACCTTGTGCACTTTTGGGCAGTCACCTTGAATGTGGCATTTTATTGAAAGCCTAGTAGAAATTGAAAGACACCTCATCTACTAGTTATTATGTATTTGTTCGTTAAATCCCCAAAGAACTCCAGAAGACTTGCCAAACATTATATCCCTTTCATTAAACCACTCTCATGTTCTTTGATATTCTGTGTATCTGGGTGTTACCATACTAGTTATAGATTTCAGCACTTTTCCAATTTCAGATGTTCAGAAAACTGGTCTAGACTTTTCTGCTCTTAGCCTCCCTCCTTTCTTTGACTAGCAGTGTAACACTTGCGATTTTTCAAGTTTCTTGGACCTCTCCAAAATCCAGGGAATTTTGGTAAATTCCAACCATCACATCTATTATCTCTGCAGATATTTCCATTAAGACCTGATGATGAAGGCCATCTGATCCTCTTGGCCTTCAGCCCCATCAATTTGCCTAATACTTTTACTCCACTGAGAGATCAAGTTCCTCCATCCTATGATCCCTTGATTATATTTGGAGTGGATTGTTGTGTTTTCCACTGTGAAACCCAAATAAAATAATAATCTCTGCCATTTCTCTATTTCACATCAAATTCCCAGTCTTATCCTCTAAGGGAGGAATGTCTTACTTTAGTTACTCTCTTTTCACATACCTCTCTTTTCATCCTCTATCTTCACCCCAGTGATTTTTGTTTAAAGTCATCCTTTGCTAAAATTTCCTTATCACTGATCTTCACCTTTTCTTTTAGATACATTTAACTGCCTTTGTTAGCCATGGACCACGAATGATGCATCCTTCAGGTGGAGCTTTTCTTTCTCACTGGAATATATCATTGCTGAGATTTATGAACTTTTCCTTACATGTCTACCACCGCTGGTCTGTAATCTTACTCCTTAATCATTTTGCACAGTCCATTCAGCTAACTCAGTCCTTGCAACTAAAGGGAATTACAGAAGTAGATTTAAAACACTATCTTCAGGCCCAAGTTTCCTACTCTCAAACTGAATTTCAAATTCTGTCATGCTATCACCATACTATTCAAGGGGCTCCTTTACCAAAAGGTCACTTAATCCTTTATCGTTACATAATGATTGCTTTCCATTTGCTTCCTCACTGTATTGCTCCAAGAAATCAAACCAAATGCACTATGAACTCATTCTCATGGTTACTTATATCAATTCCATTTGTCTAATCTATATGGTGATTAAACTCACCCATAGTTATTGCAGTACCTCCCTGCTAGACCAGCAACACAGCCTACATACAACTCCCGCCAGTGTCTTCTTACCCTTATTATTCTTATCTCTTAGAACAGTACAGCACAGTACAGGCCCTATGGCCCATGATGTTGTGCTGAACTATATGAACACCTACTCCACAATCAATCTAACCCTTCCCTCCTCCACAGCCCATAACCCTCTATTTTTCTTACATCCATGTGCCAACTTAAGAGCCTTTAAAATGCCCCTATTGTATCAGCCTCTATAATCACCCCTCTGTGTAAAGAGCTAATCTCTTTTATCTCCCCTGAACATTCCACCTCTGACCATAAATGGATCTCCTCTGGTATTGGCTATTGCCACCCTGGGGAAAAGGTGCTGGATCGCTATCTATACCCCTCATAATCTTTATACACCTCTATTGAGTCGCCTCTCATCTTGCGCCGCTCCGAGGAGAAAAGCCCTAGCTCACTTAACCTTTCCTCATAAGACATGTTCTCTAATCCAGGCAGCATCCTGGTAAATCTCCTCTGCACCCTTTCTAAAGTTTCCACATCCTTCCTATACTGAGGCGACCAGAACTGAATCTAAGTGTGGTCTAACCAGAGTTTTATAGAGCTGCAACATTACCTTGAGGCTCTTGAACTCAATACCCTGACCATAAACCTTCTTAACCACCCTATCAACTTGCACAGGAACTTTGAGGGATCTATGGACTTAGACCCCAAGATCCCTCTGTTTCTCCACACTGCTCAGAATCCTCTCTCTAACCTTGTACTCCACCTTCATGTTCATTCTTCTAAAGTGTATCACTTCCCACTTTTCCCAATTGAAATCCACCTGCTACTTCTCTGCCCAACTCTGCATCCTGTCTATATCTTGTTGTAACCTATGACAACCTTCTAAACTGTCCACAATCCCTCCAATCTGCATGTCATCTGCAAACTTACTAACCCATCCTCCCGCTTCCTCATTCAAGTCATTTATAAAAATCACAGAAGAAGGGGTCCCAGAACAGATCCCTGCGGAACACCACTGGTCACTGCCTTCCAGGCAGGATACACTTCATCTACTACCACATTCTGCCTCTGTGGGCAAGCCAATTCAGAATTCATGCAGCCAAGTCTCCATGGATCCCATGCCTCATGACTTTCCGAATGAGCCTACCATGGGGAACCTTGTCAAACACCTTACTAAAGTCCATAGACACCATTTCCACCATTCTATCTTCATCTATTTGTTTCCTCCTGCTTGAAAAACTCAATAAGGCTCGTGAGGCACAACCTGCCCCTCACAAAGCTCACTGACTATCCATATTCAGACTATGCTTCTCCAAACGCTCGTAAGTCTTGTCCCCAAGAATCATCTCCAATAGCTTCCACACCACTGACACAAAATTCACTGGTCTACAATTCCCAGCAGTATCCCCATTAGCTTTCTTGAACAATGGAACAACATTTGCCATCTTCCAGACCTCTGGTACCACTTCTGTGGCCAGGGAGGATGCAAATATCAGCATCAATGCCCCAGCCATCTCTTCCCTCATCTTCCATAGTAACTTGGGGTATATCCTGTCCGGTCCTGGGGACTTACCTATCCTAATGTTCTTCAGAAGCTCCAACACTACCTCTTCCTTAACTTCAACATGCTCCAGCATATTAGCCTGTTCTATGCTGACCTCACATTCATTAAAGTCCCTCTCCCTGGTGAGCACTGAATCAAAGTATTCATTAAGGCCCTCCTCCTCTGCCCCCAGGCACGCTTCCCACTTTATCCCTGAGCAGTCCTACCCTCACTCTAGTCATCTTTCTGTTCCTCAAATATGTGTAGAACACCTTGAGGTTGTCCTCAATTCCACTCGCCAAGGCCTTCTCATGTCCTCTTCCAGCTCTCTCAAGTCCCTCCTTGAACTCCTTCCTGGCTCCTTATAATTCTCAAGAGGCCTCCGTGACTTTTTCTTCCTAAAACTTAAGTATGTTTCCTTCTTCCTCTTGACTAAATAATTCACCTCTCTTATCAACCATGCTTCCTTTGCCCTACCATCCTTCCCGTTTCAGTGGGACAAACTTATCCAGAATCCCATGCAAGTGTTCCCTAAACGGCCTCCACATCTCTTCTGCGCATTTCCCTGAGAACATCAGTTCCCAATTTACAGTCCCAAAATCCTGCCTACTACCATCGCAATTACCCTCGTCCAATTAAAAAAAATTCCCGTATTGTCTGCTCCTATCCCTGTCCATGGCAATGCTAAAGGTCAGGGAGTTGTGGTCACTATCTTCGAAATGCTCGCCCACCTAGAGGTCTGTCATTGCCTAGTACTAGATCCAGTATGGCCTCTCCTCTAGTCGGCCTGTTCACATAGTGTCAGAAGTCTTTCCTGGATGCACCTAACAA
>JARFYF010000063.1:35519336-35532516 GCA_030265395.1 Rhina ancylostomus | reverse complement strand
AAGGACTGCGCAGGCAGAAACCCCTCGGGATATTGGAAAGGCACCTGAATAAGCACGTGAAGATCTGAAGCCAACAGTGCCATGGCTGGGAAGTGGGATTAACCCAGATTTCATTCTAGGCCAAATGGCTTCTTTCTATGCAGTAAATTTCTTTGAATTTTTGCAATACCAAATCCATTGTATATCAAATGAAACAAGCCATCACTGGCACATTATTATCAGAAAAACAGATAAACACAAAACCATCATGCTGTTGGTGGGTAGCAAACAAGAGCTGCTGCTTATTTGTTTATGCACAATGGCCAATTTTTGAACAAAACATCTCCAAACCTATTATACTACCATACAACATTACTGAACATTTTAAACTGTTTCACTCTAATTGTAAGCTTGTGCCTGGGAAGCTGATTGTATCATTTGCCAAAACTCCATATATTCTGTTAAGGAACAGCTAGCATTACTAATTTGTGAATATTAATAATAGATATCAGTGGATTAACACAGGAATTGACAGGCATATGTGATGCCTAAGAGCAAAGACACATTCTACTCTCATAAATGTCCACCAACAGTTTGGGATTAGGATGTCCTGGAAAGGGACTATGCATTCTGTACTGTGAGATAAAAACAGCTGGACCATATGCTACCCAAGGCATTTTTATGAAAATCAGGATTAGTGCCAGCAAATATAAAATTCAAGGTACATATACTACTTGAGCCATTATTGAAACCAGTGCTCCATTGTCCAGTAGCTCCAAGAATTTATGATCACATCATTTTCTTCAGGCTTCTGGGAGACAGGATATATGGAGCTATACCTTTCACTTTCTTCCAACTTCATCTCTCCCGCTTTCTTTGCATTTTCTCCACGCTTCCTGAAGACTTTTCCCCAGTTTATTTTACTTGTGTCTGATTTAGAACTTTTGTCCCTAAAAGAGCATAGGAAAATACCAAAACATGACCCAGCAGAAAAATAAATTTTGTGTCCCACACTAATTTCACTAGGAAGGTTCTTAGCTTAGTGGATGATTGGCAAAATGTAGGAATAAATTAAAAAATATTTCTAAAACAAATGTTTTTGAGTCTGTGAAACTGACTTTGGCACCCTATTACAGACAGAAACACAAGAGAAGTTACAGCTTTGGAAAACCAGGGAGTTCAACAAAGCATTCTTGTCACTATTTGCTGACATTCATTGGCTAGACCACACATACTATGGTTACTTGGAGAACTTTACAAAATAAAACCCAATATGAATCACGGCCGTCAAGAAAGGATGGAATAAAGTTAAATTAAAAGCTCTTTCTATCAAGAAATGCCATTTTTATAAGTACAAATGGACAAGGACTATTGATGACAAAGTGATAATGGTGAATTAATCACTTACTCTGAATCAGTGAGTTCCTTAACGTTGGTAACGTCCTCATATACACTATTTTCATCACTGTCCAAGTTAGTTAGAGCTAAGAAATATAAAAAGGGACTGATTAGGAAAAAGACTAAATAATATTTTAAACTAACTGTTATACCCAGCATTGCTCAGGTTATTATGTTGGTAATCATGATGTTTGCATTTATTTCCATGCAATCGGGTTTTATAACACTGTGGAGTGGTTGGGCCAAAGGGCCTGTATCCGGGCTGTATTGCTCTATAACATTCATTGTAATTGAAATAAAATCCAATTTAAATATATAATATATATGGAATAATTAGGGGTTAAAATTAAGTAGTTTAACTGAGGTTACCAAACCATGCACTCTGAAATAAATATGTACACAAAAACTACATTTAATATAGTTCTTATGTAGTTATGTACACCTGCACAATGTGTAATTTTACTTGATTTCAATGTTGAAGTGCTTCAGAATATACCATATTTCTTTCTGTAGAAACTGATAAAAATAATCTGTATATTTTATCTCCAACTCTGGAGCAACTACCATATAGCTGACAATGGTAAAAGCACTGAGTTTTGAGATGAAGGACAACAACTTTTAGCAATTGCCTTTGTGCCTAGTTAATGCTCATAGCAAAACTAAGTTGAACAGGGAACTTAAGTCACTTAAAATGAAAAGATATGTCAGATAGGATAATTGGTATCCAAAGGATGAAGACATTTTACCCAGCAGCATTACCAGTCATTATTATAGCCTCAATTACCCGCAGTAGTAATTCTTGAACTGATAATATTGTGCCATAGTACTGATGGATCCTAATTTCTGAATAGCATTATTGGAGCTCCTTATTTTAGTTCAAGATTACGTGATGACACAAAAGGTGGTGAGAGAGAGTTTAAAAATTCAACAGGAAAATGTACAGCCTCCATATTTGTCACACTGTCAACAGATTTATATTGTACAGGTTGTCCAGGAAGCTTCAAAGAAGGTCTTTATTCATGGCCTGCACTGCTTCATTTTTTGGTACTAAAATTGCTCTATCATGGAACAATGTTGAGTTACATTTGTGAAAACAGCTTGCATCCATTCATGAAGTGATATAGCAATTCAGCCCATTTTTCATTCCTGCTGAGTCTTCATGTTTAATTACTCCATTTCCTAATTTGAGTAAATTCAAAGCAAACTCTCTAGCAGATGGATTGCCTGTCAAATGGACTTGCATACTGGTTTTCAAGCGCAATTGTTTAATATTTTCCCCAAATACATGATGGTTTTATACAGGCTTTCAATTCATCTGTTTTGGTACTCAGGGAATTACTAGTAGCATTTGCTGAAAATCTCTAGTTAGCACCAAAGTTACACCTCCCATTAACTTCTTATTGTATTGAAGCTCTTGCAATGTTAAATCTAATGTTTCAATTGTATATTCATCCCAGACAATAAGTTTACAATCTTTTACAATTTTTTTTTTGCTGTCCCCTAACCAATGTTACATGTTGGAATCTCCACATTTATCAAATTTAAAGGGAGTTTAAAGCCAAATGTGCAGCTTTCCCCTCCTGTCAAAAGTTTTGAAGCAATGTCACAGCAGGACAATCATGCTTTGTCTTTGAACATTAGCCAAAAAATAGATTAATGGAATGGGAGTAACTTTGCTTGTTAAAGCATTCAGAAAAACAATTCCTTGGTTATTGTAAACAGCCTCTGCAATAGTATCCAAGGCATTTCTTTTGGATCGCTTGAAACTTGGTTCTTTCTCTTGGCTATATTTGTCGAATGGATTTAAGTTGCAGCTGATCCCCCACAGAAACTGCACAAATTTTCAGTTTCTTTGTAGTTCAGGTAGACCAAAAGCACCTGGGTCAGGTCTACCCAAATATTTGGTGAATCAAAAATAGAACTGAAAACAAAAATCAATTTTCAATGGGTAAAAAGTAAAATTAGGCCCATTTTGGACTATGGAGGGCCTCCCTTGGGGGTTTTAGAAAAACTTAGTGCCTATCCTTATGCTAAACTCAACTTAAAAGCAAAATTTCAGATTTCTAGGTCATTTTGTCTGTGTGTCCTCCCCATAGCTCAGGAACATTCTGCTTTATTATATGTCTTTAGATATAAACAATTCGGTAGCATGTCAGTTGAATGTTTCAGTTTAATCAAAATTAAAAAAGCTAGCATTCTCTTTGATCTTAAATTAAGCTACTGTCGTATATTTTAAAAACTGCCTGTTTTCATCTCCATAATTGCTATCTTTCAGCCCCTAACTTGGCTACTCTGTTGACCATGCTACCTCTAAACTTGAATGTCAATTCTTGTCCACTTCCCATTCTTAAGCTCATTCAGAGCACTAGTTCCATGTGAAATCCTGCCCCAAATGCCATTTGGCCATGAGCCCAGTCTTCATTAACTTGACGTCTGATATTCGCCATCATTGCAAAAGTTTAAAAAGCTTGATCTCATCATTCTATCTATGACCACATCACTAATCTACTTTATATGTTACCACCTTCATCCTTAGATTCTTTCTTCTGACTGCAATTCTCAGATTAGCGAGGCAGAAATGAGATTCAATTCATAAGGCAATGGCATAGTAGTTCAGAAAGAGGGAGCTATTTCATTTTGACAGGCTTCCCTTGACTACAGCCAGGACCAGCGTCCATACAAATACAACAATTACACGTGTAGACAAGCCTTTTTACATAATCAAATGGCTCTGCTGAGGGGGAATTTAGAAAGTTAACAAGAAAGGACAATGCAATAGTGTAAGTAGAGAAATGGGTATTGAAAATGAGAGTGGTGTCTCGAAGAGACTGAGCATGTGAATATAAAAGTCAAAAGTAAAGTCTCTTTTATCTGAAAGCTTGTATCATTCAAAACAAGGCAGGTGGCACAAATAGAACTAAATGGGAATTCTCTCATAGCCATCACAGAGTAATTGCAAAGTGACTAGAAGAGATAAGAAAAATGAAAAATGCTGAAATAAGTTGACTTTTTAAAAAAAAATCATTGTAAAGTGACAAAAATAAATGATGAGTTCCATATTTTGGGTCAAGTGAGATGAGGAACTTCAGCTACATCACAGTCTTAATGGACTTTGTATTTCAAATAACAAAGTCTAAAATGAATTCCAAAACACTTCAGTTAAAGTGTACTTACATAAAGTGGATCCTGATCCTGAATTTACACTGTGAAAAATAATAAAAAGAATACAATACAAACACTAATATACATCTAATTTTCAACAATGCATCAACATATCAGTACCATTAAAGCAGAAGGTTGTGGGTACAAGCCTCTCTGCAGGACAAGCACATAATCTAGCCTGGTTCTACAGTACTGAGGAATACAATACCCATTTCTAATGAGACACAAGTGAAATTGTGGGATCTCTGCAAGTTCAGGCAGCATGACACAATTTGAGGAAGTGCAAGGCATTCTCTAAGTGTTCAGCCAACATTCATCCTCGAACAGCAGCATCTGGATAGATCAACTGATTGTTCATATTGCTGCTAGAATGACCTCACTGCACACAAATGAAATGTCATATTGACCTATTACATCATATTGATGATACTGCAAAAATACAGCAAACTCTGATAATCTGGCATCCTATTGTTTAGAAATCTGGATTGACTGGCATCTGGTTCAATCATTAGTTCAGAACATGAACCAGGAGGCCAGTGTGCAACTGATCTATGCAGCCAGGGCCGGGGTCCAGATTGAGGGCCATGTGCGCAGCCAAACCATCAGTGGGTTCTGGAACACCAGAGATCAGGCACATGTGTAGGTTTACGGCTGGAATTAATGTGTGAAGTGCCTGCATTTTTCCAGCTCCCTTTAAACTTATCAGGTTCACTGGAAAATTTACTAAAATGCAGTGCAACACGTTTAAAAGAAGTGAAATAAAAGTGTGTAGTATTAGCAAGAGTAAAACCTAACAGTCCAGTAAACCTACAAGTCTGGCAATACCAAAGTCTCAAGGATACCAGATTATTGCAGTTTCATTGTAACTGATATTCTGAAAAGCACTTTGTGATATCCCAGGGAAGTAAAAATAAAAGTATGAAACAAATATAAAATTCTTTTCTTAATTATCATCTCCTACACAAAAAAAGACAAGGCTTGACATGTACGAAAGGACAAAACAAGCAGATGGTTAGATCTGACGTAAAGGATTCACCTCCAAAAATATCACAATTCCATCTCCGCTTTTTTGGGAGGTGGAGACAGACAGGCACATGTAAATGTGCAAAAGCAATGTCTGTGACCTTGCCAAGATGCTGATGAATTTTAATCTTGTCATACAGGACTTAGGTTTGGACCTACTAAAACAGCACCTAAGAAGGAGAGAGATGCCAGGAAAGACAAGTTTAAGATTTTGCTCTTGTTTTTGCATGCATCAGAAGGTGAAACAGTTTCCTTTTGGGCTTTACAAAGAAGTCTTGTCTCTCTTCCAGTTGGTCTTCTCGCCCCCACCTGTGGTCACCTCCTGAGCTCCCCTAAACTACTTGATTTACTACCTGAAATAATACCCTCGAGGACCCAGCAATGGCCCCCTGCCTACAGACCCCCACCAGAATTCAGAGGGGATGGAATCTTGAAAATTGAAACCAGGTCCAGGGAATTTAATTCACTGCAAGTCTGACATGGCACAATGATTTTATCCAGGATGAACTCTGATAGAGAAGTTATTGGTATTTCTCAGGAGACAAATTAAATTAACTTTTGAGCTAATGTCAGATCTGCCAACCTTATAGGCTGAATTAGTAAAACAAAACTGGGAAATGGCACTGCAAGAAGAAAATGTTACCATAAATAGTTTTGTTTTCTATTTTTGTATGGACCAAAAGAGATTGATTGAAGAACAGAGAAAGGAGAACATAACCACTTGCAGGTTGCCCTCCAAGTCACGCATCATTCTGACTTGGAAATATATTTCTGGTCCTTCATTGTTCTGGACATCTCTGCCCATCAGGACTATGGGAGTACCCTCAACAGAAGGACTGCACAAGTTCAGGGCAGTGGCACATCACCATCTTCTCAAGGGCAATTAGGGATGGGCAATAAATGCTGGACTTGCCAGCAATGTCCACATCCTGCAAAATGAATAAAGTTAAAAAAAAAATTGGCACATGACAACATCACATTCACCTGCAAGTTCCCATCATTGATGATACTTATTGCCAATTTTTCATCACAGGGTCAAAATTCTGGAACTTCCTAGTCAGCAGCAATATTGCTCCTTTACCACACAAACTGTAGTCATTCAATATTCTCTCAAAGAAAACAGGGAACGAAGAACAATTGCCAGCAATTTCCACATCCCGAGAATCATTTAAAAATAAAAAGAACATTCAAAAAGGGAACACATGATGCGAGTTACAATAAATTGAGTGAAATGGAACAAAGATCGAGAAAACAAATACCGGAGATGATCCAGTGCCTTGTCTTTCTTCTTTATTTTCTTCTCCTTTCCTCCATCACCAATCTCTTTCTTGAACAGTTTTCCCAATTCTTTTATTCGGTCTTTTTTTATAGCTCTAGAGAGATGGAAATAGCATTAAAGGCAGAGTCTATATCCATATTCTCTCAGGAAGCTGAGCTCTGCTACAAGGAATGCAGTAAAATGGTGTCAGATTATGATAATGGGCATATCAGCAACGCCTAATCTTATTCTTAACCAATGTCCTGCATGTCAAATTTTCAGCATTGATCTTTCGACATTTGAAATTTGGAACCAGGAATTTGAAACACAGACCATCACTGATGATTTTTCTCCTCCCTATCTGACCTGTTTCCCCATTGATATAATCTTGCTTAGTATACAGACTGTAGACTTACACAATAAATGTCAATGGCCCAAGTTCTATCCAATTTTGAACTCAAGTAAGTGTGACAGTGGTCTATGCCTCAGTTATTTTGTTTGCTGCTAAGTGACACTTACTAGAAAGTGAAAGTGCATGCAGCACAGAAATTACTGAGTTCAGGTGTGATATATTACCACCAGTTTCTCCAGTGGAGCATTCACCATGCAAGTCTTTATATCAAATGTCTCACCATGTTAAGTACCAGAGGGCGACTCAGTGACTTCAGCAAGAATGGAGGATATTGCCACTTTTAAATAAAACCTTTTTATAAGACAACACAGAAGTTCAAGAAATATATACGTAATTAACTTGCACACAGACCAGACAAATTCTCCACATTATGTCTTGAACCAGTTGCTGAACAAAGTGGCTTAAGAATTGTTCTAAAAACATATCACTGGCAATGCCAGAAGACAACTAATGCCAACTGGGTGTAGTCCAACAACTGTTGCTGAACAACCAGAAAATACTGAAACAAGTGTAATATCCTTGTGCTGCTCGACTTGCTAAGTTCTTCCAGCAGTTTTATTTGCTCCACTTTCCAGCATCTGCAGTTTCATGTCCCCATCAGCCTTAGTCACTCTCTCCTGCTTTCCCTCCAGTCCATCCCTTCCCAATTATGCCCCTCACACTTTCTGCCACTTTCCTACTCTAAAGGGGTAATTTATAGTAGCCAATTAACCATCCAGCATCTCTTCCAAATCTGCCTTTAAGTTACAGTGAAACCACATGATCACAGGGAGAACAGGCAAACTCCATGCAGATAGGACCCAAGGTCGGGATCAAACCCGTATCCCTGGAGCTGTAAGGCAGCAGAGTGAACTGCTGCAAAACCATGCCACTCAAAATCCTGTTACCTCTACACATTTTCTCATGGTACTTGTTTTACAGGTTACAGTAATGAACGCTAAGTGAACCCAGCAAAAGTGTTAGTTATTGAAACCATTCAATTCAGTTACGAAACACTGAGCTATTTTTTCCCCCGCTCTGATCTCCAACTGCACTATAAAATGCATCTACAATAAATGACACATAATTTGAAAGAGAGAATAAAGATTCAAAATCCTTTTCTACTAATTCAGTCTTCTCCTTAGGGTTATGATGGTATAGTAATTATGTTAATAGACTAATGATCCAGAGGCAAAGGTTTGTATGCCACTGTGGCAGCTACAGAATTCATATTGAGTAACAAATAAATATGGAATAAAGTCATATTAGTAATAGTGACAATAACATTTTGAAAAAGTTGTGAAAACTCATCTGGTCCATATAAATCTCAGAAACGGCCATAATTCACTCATTTAGACCAAACTGCTACAAGGCAGTTCAGGAAGGTGGGTCATTGCCATTTTCCAAGGGCAATAAATGCTGGCTTTGCCAGCAAAATCTATAATCCCATTTTCATTTAAAAAAGAAACAGCAGGGATATTTTCCTACAGCATCAACCGGAATCTCTTTATAGTGTGAAGAACACAAATCAATGGAGAAATAAATGTACAGTAAGTACTTACTCAGAGCTACCAGTTTCCACATCATCATATATTTCCTCTTGGAGTGATTCTAAACGAATAAATCCAACAGGAAAATTTAGATTGGGCAAAAGAACATGGCTATTTATAAACAGATAACTGTATATTTGGCAAGAGTCTAAAAACAGTTCTAAAGGGCCGTTTGGAAATAAATCATCATTCATGGCAATACATTTACTCTCTGGAAAGATGATAAATTAGTTAAACTATTCAACCCAGTGCATGGCACATAATAGCATATAAATTTACCAAATTTCATGGCACGATATGATCCAGATCAACTTATAAAGTTTCAACAGTTAACCCAAGTACAATTCAGGGCCAGTAATTTCATCAAATTATGTAACTCAAATACTCCAAGCAGAAACATACTAAAGGTATTTTTGGTAAAGAGAGGCGTTTTCCATCTAAATCCAGCAAACATGTTTATCACCAATAATAAATCAATTTGGAATAGATCTGAATGACTTAATGTATGGAATAAGCAGCATTTTGAATTTGCTGAACCTGAAAATATCACAACCTGCATTTATATAGTATTTTTAATTTAGGAAGTAGAGCCACTCTGAGGCATGAAGGGAAAAAAAAACATATGCCACATCCAAGATTAAGAAGTATTGGAAGATGTGGCCAAAAGTTCAATGGTTTAACCAAATTTATAGGAAAATATGAGGGACTTCCAGAAGACAGAATTGAGAGAGATGAAAGCATTGCTAAGTTAAGGAAGATGGGGTGTTGAGGACAGTATACAAGACACTGGTGTTACAGGACAAATAAAAAAAAATGCAATGGTTAAGGTAGTTGCCAAGTCTGACCACAAACATTCATAGTGAGGTGCTCCTCTAAGTGTCCACAATCCATCTTCTCTCATCTTCAGTAAAAGCCATCATTTCCCCTGTAAGTGCCCACATAATAAAATCAAACTTGGTCTGTTAAGAAAACATTTGTACATGATTATCTCCTGTACTATTAACAAATTACCTGGTCTTTTTGTCAAAAAACCCTCTTATTGTCTAATGGGTAACAGATTATTATTGGTTTATGTTTTCAGTTTCTATTAGAAATGAGGACCACAGACGTGGAAGTTGGAAAAAAAAGTCCTGTATCATGCTTTTGATTAACATTCCAATCTTTAAACATGTTTATCTGTTGCAAGTCAACCTAACACATGCTTTGTTATTGGTTGATTCCCTATACTACTCAGTGTTATATAAACCCAGCATAATAAGTAAAGCAGGTTTTAATGATAACCTGACAATTTTCAACAGTATAATCTGCCACTCTGGACTGGCAACTACCTTAAAATAGGCTAGGTTTTGTTTGGAAAAAACAGCAAAAATGGTACTCCAACTAGGTATGAAAATCCAGCTAGTGACTGGACCTTTTTTGCACGCATGCCAGGAAAGAGGCTTCACCACCATCTTTTCCACGTCACAACAGCGGAGGAATTATTTCCACACTTTTAAGGCATTGCTCCCCAAGTCAAAAGTCAGCAACCATCTGTTGTTAAAAAGGCACAAACGCTCATGTCTTCAAAGGGCTTCTTAGAAAATACCCCGATGCTTCTCTTCCATTCTAGTATAGTCTTTCTTGCCACACTGTAATGTTCTTCGAATTATTACTGTATGCCACTTGGTTTTGTTGAGATTACAATCAATGCACCTGGACTTGTAGATGGCATGAACTCCTTCGTGAAAGGACAAGAACAATAGAAACAGTGGTTGACTGCCTGAGACGGGAGAACTTTTGAGTAGGTAAACTCAGAGCAGAGCTTTTGAGATTACACCTCCTTGGTGACTCTGCCAAAGTAAATGCTGGCTGTCCCACAAACCTGTTTCAGGAATGGACAGAGGTAAAAAAAATCTTTACTTTTTGTTTATTGCCAGCATTTTGCCCAGTTGTCCTTGTATTCTGGAAGAACACCACAGCAGGACACAGGAGATACAGAATGAAGTCTGGCAGAGTTAGAGAAATAAAGATATTGTGTGCAAAAGAGAGAACTCCAGCTGGCAACTACATTGGTGGCTCTTCCTCCATGGGTTCATCATCTGGCCTGCAGGAAAAGAAAATACACAAGTAACTTAAACAGAAAAGACAAAGGCTTCTTAGTCATGGTTCTGAACAGGACCATACACACTCATGTTTGTCACAACAATATTATTTTTCAAGGAGGCTAACCCTATCTCCCAGCTAGCAACGCAGAAACATGTTTTGTTTACAGTGTCAAGAGTGAGATATTCCTTCCTGTCTTACCTCTTCTCAGCATCAGGTCCTTGTTTAACTCCCATTGACAACGAGGCCATGGCTGTCACTGTGTCAGCTTCTTCCTTGTCGCACTTTTGGGCTTCTATCAGTGAGTAGCCGACTGTGGAGGATAATCGCTGGAGAGACTTCCAGTATTTACCTAAGGATAAATAAAATGTCAATCACTATGGACAAGCTGCCAGCAAAGACATAAAATCAAGAATGTTTTGTTACTTTAAACGTGCTAATACTATTTAACAGCACAGTCTATCATATAAACAAGTTCAGTGTTTATCTGTTCATTCCACAAATTATAATCATAGAATTACACTTTTGGAACTGTGCATTTTAACTGAAAGGAAGTTTTTACAGAAATATTTGAGCAGACTTTTTAATCCTGAAACTGCATTTGTTTGAAGCATAAAAAATGCCCTCTAGTGGAGATGATGATAATTTACCTTGTAATTTTTTTATATTAAAGCAGGCTAACATTTAAAGTCCTTCTGAGACTATTTGTAAATGCTTTGGTTGGTTTCGTTTCATGAATATAACATTTCTTTCCTCCACTGTAGATTTTTCCATACCCAAAAAAAAATCTTAGATGTACTGCCTGCAGCTACTTGAACAACCAATTAAAGTCCACTTTATAGGCTACTTAAATTTAGGATGCTGAAATTTCATTCATTGATTATCCCGAAATAAGTTATTGTGGTTGCTGTACAAATTAAATACCCAAAGCAATTTAACCATTAACACAAATGGGTCCTGAAAACTGAAATGATATCTGAAAGACTTTTTACTTATTTATTTCATTCAAATAATTAAATTCTGTATTTGTAACCTGTGATTGTTTCCAAAGCAAGACCTATAAATATTTGAAGAAATACAGATTTGTGGGTAAACTAATTTCAAAGCTTTTCAACCATCTTTATTGCATCAGATTCAAGGCATTAGTTATTTCTTTAAAACTTTTATTAATTAAAATACTTAAATAATACAAGAAATTACCATTTTTTAAATTTATTCTGCCATTTTAGCTCTAGAGGGCAGTTATACGACTACACACTACTAATGTCACATGATACAGAGTATTAAGAAATGATAAGACAGGGAGAACAGTGTGGATTGATCAGTTTTCTTCCCCAACTCCTCTGAAGGAATCTCAGCAAGAGGTTTAACTACACAGCTGACAGCCAAGTTCACAGAATCCACATAAAGATCATGGCAGGAAATCGCTTGAACATACACAGTCACATGGAACTGTAACTCAAATTGATGGCACTAAGGATGGTTAATAAAATTATTGATGTTTTATTTTTCAAACATGATACAAAAATGCAATTGTTCAAGAACATTTATGCATTTGTTATAAAAGATTTAGAGTACGTCAAACTTCAGATGTTCAGACAATACTCAAAGACCTTCTTGGATGCTCCTACAAAGAAATCCCTTGAAAAATTATGTTCTGGCTCAAAAGGGTTGAGAACAATCTGAATAGGACACTGAAGGTAGAGGGGGAAAGGCTGGGGCTCATTATTCTTCCCATCTTACGGAGAAAGACTCTGCTGCCAGATGCTTTATGTATACCAATATTCAGTGACAGTACATGACATCATTATATTTAATCTGAGTTTTTTCCTTCTGAGTAAAAGGAAAGCTTTGAAGTTCAACAGAAGTGCATTTGAGCCACTAAATCAAATATCATAAAAGTTAGTTAATTCAATACAGTCAGTCACTGTAATGGATACATCATCAGAAAATTGTAGTTCTGCTGCTTTACACACTCACTCTGTATTTCAATTACATTCTCGATGGAGCGAACAGCATTCTGATTTGGTCTTTGCTGCAATACGTCTTGTGAAAATGGCTCAAGCTGAAAAAGAAATCAAAACAACCAATTAACTAATGAAAAATGAAAAACCTTTTGTTATTTTCTATTAATAAAGCTATCAAATATGTTCAGTAATCTGGTGCTCAAAGTTAGAGATATATGGTAGGCATAAGACTCATCTGAGAAATTCCAGGTTCTGGATCCAAAATGTTTGTTTAGGAGAGAAAAACAGGGCAAATGACAAATATATCCAGGGTCAAGACAATTTAACTTTGAAAAATGTCTGATTCAGGTTTAACCTATTAAAAAGTTCA
>JARFYF010000063.1:35509017-35519236 GCA_030265395.1 Rhina ancylostomus | reverse complement strand
AAGACACTGTATGTTAGTGAGGAAAAGAATGATACATGAGCAGATTTGGATAAGATACAAACAACAACATTTTAGATTAACTGAATTCATGGAGGCTGACAGATGGGAGGATTAAGTTATGGACTGCGGAAAACAGCGAAGGTGGTTTCAACATCAGGGTAGGTTCAGCTAGAAGTGGACAAGGTTGGCTTTCAATGAGAGGATGCAAGCCTGTTATGAAATAGTCCATTAGAAATCTTTCAATGAAAATAACGTAAATATTCACTCTTTGTACTTAAATCTTTCTTCCATTTCATACCTTTGCAGCTGTTACTCCCGCCCACCAACTACCTTAAAGTTTCCATTCAGGTTAACTGCACACAGCGATACCCCAATTAGTTTTCGGGTGCTATCCAATTTATCCCAGATGATTTTTAATGTTTCAAAGCAGAATTTATGTAAAATTGTTGATAAATATGTGCAATATAGCTGCAATATTGAATTATTGTCCCAACCTTTTGCCTCTCTTCTAACGTTTGCGATAACATCCACATCTTTGACCAATGTATTGGTCATTACCTACCTACTACCAAACCTTTTCTGGCTTTTTTTTAAAAAAACTATATCTCTGCAAATATTTCTCCACATTGAAAGGAGCTACATTAATAGGCTATACTTATTTTGTACATCCATTGTTTAATTTTCTGACAACAGCCACTTCAGGTCTTCACCCTTCCAGCACTCTGAGGTGATCAAAAGTGACAGGGAGAGGCCAGATACACTTTACAGCAACTCTTTAATTCTGTGGTAGCACAATTTAGATGCTTGGAGATGTCATTCTGCAGTGTATTTTGGACTCACCGTTATCAGCTAAATGGATCTGTGAACTTCTAAAGATTTTGATCGTGTTAGCCATGATGAAAAATAAAAAGAAATAAACAGTAAGCATTCATTTAATTTGCAGATTTGTAAATTTTGCTCATTTAAGAGAAATACATTTTGTAGTTTTAAAATCAGATAGATTAAAAAAAATACATTAACAGTATTGTCTCTCAGACCCCAAAAGATTATATGGTAATACATTCAAATCAGGAAATGTGTATTCTGCAAACACAATCATCTCATTTTAATTTTATTTTATTAATTTAAAAAGCACTAGAGATTTATAAGTGTTAAACAAACCTTGTTTTTATTTGGGAAGCATCAACATTCATAATGCACGATTGTTTGAGATGGTTTCTCATCAATTGTCTCAACTATCCTGCAAGTATTTCTTGCTGAGGTACAATTCAACATATGCTTTGTCTGAATGCCATTTTCCAAGTGACAGCAAGAATAATTCTATTCAACTTAAAATCATCAACCCTTTGTGCAAGTCCTATCTTTACCCGACAACACAGTCAGTCATTTGTTACAGGAAATGCTGTGCCCAGTGTTTCACCATACAGAGCCTCTGTCCAAGAGGGATGCAGTAGCTGAGTGAGACTGAGTAACAGTGGCGAGTCTGCATCATCACCTGTCATTCTGATATTCATCCAAACCTGGCCAGGTTGCACCATTTGGGCATTTGAGAGGGAAAAAAGCACAAGTATAATAGTATGGTTCCCAGAGAGACTGAGATGTTTCATGAAGAGACTGTGTCGGGGATGTGGAATTTGAAGATAATTAAGTACAAGTCATATTCAAACATTTCAGCCCCATTGCAGCCATAGCCTCAGAATTGGTAGATCCAACAATATCTCCTCTCTTTAAGATTAGGAGATGTATACACACCTGGATTTGTCTGGTCAGTCCCTGTTGCCCACAGTTGTGCAAAACCTTGCCTTGCAAAACAGGCAAGTATGTCATTGTATGGCATGCAGTCTATTTCACTCTCATAGCTGAATAACTGGGAGTGAATACAAGTCACGAGACGTGGAATGAAGTTGGTTGCAATGAGCTGCTACTTGATAGACATGGTTGGCAGGCAAATAACAGAAAGGATGATGGTCTGATCAATAGCTGAAGCCTCTAGTGTAGTTGGTATAAAATGGCATTTCAAGAAGCATGTTATGACCTTGACCATTTGTACAAGATAACTAAATGTTTTAATGGCACTGCAGACATATTAATAGTCTTAACTTCTTCCCCACCCTCCCTGCGTATACAAGGTACTTCTCATTCTTCATCTGTTGCCAATTGGCTGTTAATATGTCCAACCTGTGCACAGAGAGGTTAGCCCAGGCTGAATGCAGAGAACTTTCACGAGCACGAAACTGATGTGATTAATGGGTTCAGGTTAACTGCACACAGCGATACCCCAATTAATTTTCGGGTGCTATCCAATTTATCCAAGATGATTTTTAATGTTTCAAAAGCAGAATTTATGTAAAATTGTTGATAAATATGTGCATACAATTTGCATAATACATTTACACATTCTGAATAAGTGTTTCAATTTATTATTCAGTTAGATTTGCCTTTAAAAGGAAGAAGATGATTCACACTGGCAGGTTATGTAGTACCTGTCAATAGGAGATTTCATCGCCTCGCTTTGTACATCATCATAAATATTTGATGTCAATCCTGTTAAAATGTGAGATATAAAGCAAGATAAATAAAGCCAATTCTCAAGCATCATCTTTATTTTGGGTTTCATATTTTAAATTTATTACAAAACTGTAATAATCATATTTAAGAATAAATTATTTCCCACATCCAATGCAGGTCAATAACTTTCAATGGACCCAGAATACAAACTAGATTTAAACTTGGAATCAATAAAACTGACTGTGCATACAAATTCTGTTTCTATTTTTTGATGATAAAACTTCCTTGAAGAACAGTGTGACTTGATTTACTGCAGAATTCTCTACACCTTCTCCATTCTTGCATTTTTCCAATAGTGATAGCCCCTAACATTTGCATAATTTTCACTGCCGCTCTGATGCAATACATTTGCTCCTTTTGTCTGCAGTAAGAGACAACCAAAAAATTCCTGATCTGTCAGGTTAGCTACAAGCTCAAACTGAGTTAGCAACATCATGTACCCCAATGATATTGCAGGACTTTGCTATTTATAGATCAATCTGTGTACCTCAAGTGTCAGGCTCACTTTCCGTTGGAGTTATCAATTCACTCTATTCATGGATAGACTGTGCCTCAGCTTGTATGTACTTATCAAACAATTTTAACATTGTTTACAAGCTAACTTCTGATACTGGAGAAGAAATTTGGTCAGTATTCCTGAATAGCTATCTTCTGCACCTGGTTCTATCTTTTCTTCC
This sequence comes from Rhina ancylostomus, assembly GCA_030265395.1. Taxonomy (NCBI): domain Eukaryota; kingdom Metazoa; phylum Chordata; class Chondrichthyes; order Rhinopristiformes; family Rhinidae; genus Rhina; species Rhina ancylostomus. The sequence goes on along the minus strand of JARFYF010000063.1, from coordinate 35,515,991 downwards.
AGTGCATGACTGATACCAGCTCAGAAACCATTTTTAAACTCAGCTTCCACAAAAATAAAATCAAAAGGCAGATTTTTTTAAAAAAGGAGAATTATTGCCAGCATTGAATAACTAAGTCTTCCATTCTCCCTCAAAGTGTAGTGAGAATGCTGTGAACTGAATGATTTTGCCTTTCATTACAAGCCACCACAACAGAATTAGACTGCAAGATACCAAATGAAACTTCAACATTGAAAGTAATACAAAATATAAATCTTACCACACTCAGAATGCTGAGCCTGTGAAAGACTGCAACAGAATGAAAAATGATAAACAAAAAGAGCAACAAGTTTCATTGACAGAATTAATTTGTAAATATTCAGTGTATCATTTTTTTAAACAAAAATTACATAAATCCAATTATTTTTCTATAAGTGTAATCAACGTTACCTTTCATGCCCCTTTTTCTTTTCTTTTCCTTTGTGTAATATTTTAGTTAGTTGATTCATCTTATTTGCACTGTATGTACAAAATGTAAATTAACAGATTATTAAAAATTCAGAGATGTCTTCAAACCAATACTGCTTAAAACTGAATGCTCCCTTATATGGAAACCACATCTGATTTGGTTTTCTAAACAACATGAATTCATTTTTTTAAAATTAAAAACTGAATAGAATGGTTGCTGGTAATAATTCTGATATTGCCACATGCATGTCCTCTATAGCCTACATTTGTTTCATTAATTGTTTGTACCGTCATACCTTTGCCATTTAATAACTATTGCCCTAATCTAATCTTCCACTTCCTTCATTCTCCACTTCTGCCCACCTTTTCCCTGGTGTTATTTAAAAACTACATCTCTAATCTCAACTCCTCCCCCTCCCCCCAGTACTGGCCCCAAGTCAAAATGTTGCCCTAGAAACTCTGGGGAGCAGGTTACCTCCATGCTTGTCATTCCCCTACCGACTAGATCTGAATTAACCTATGGTGGATCTTCTTGCAGCAAACAGCCGTTCTTCAAAATTTCTTTAGATTCATCACATGTAAAACTGATAAATTTGATATGGTATGAAAATTTCACGTAAAGATACATCAATCTGAACAACTCATTCATACCTGTTGTCTCAGCTTCCCAAAAGATGTACAGTGTTGTAAAATAATAAAACTTTGGCAACATAATAAAACACTTAACTAGACTTCCACATCGAAGTAAAGATACTTGCATAGATTTTTTGTAATGCATTTTAATTTATTATTTTCTCACTCAGTAATTCAAACCAAAAGTGAAACTATTTGGGTGAAACAAGGGTCAAAGGAATGATCATCCCCAACACAAGACTTGCTGTTTGTTAAGGTAGAACTGCAGATACTGGAAATCTGAAATAAGAACAAAAATCTGCAGGAGATACTTAGCAGTTAGACAGCACCTGTGTAGAAGTTTCATTTGATATTTGTTAGCATCAGCTCTCCTCCCTGCCTATGTATCAATGGAAACGTTGGGAATGAGAGCTCAAGAGAAATATTTCTTTTTAAAAAGAGTGAAATAGTTAAAAATATGTGCTGCACATAAGTATCCAACTTGGTAAATGATCACTGTAAAACTTCCCTCAACCCCACGCCGAGATAATTTGCTGAAAAAAATTGCGCATTACCATTTTCCCTAATAAAACACATTGCATTCAAATTAGCTAAAGCTTTTGACTTGGAAAAATAGATTTTCATCATTTTCCACTCAAGTATTGAGACAGCTTGGCAGAGTGGATTATCCAAGAGGAGACTTCATTCTATTTCACGGCACTGAATTTAACCAAATAACTATCAAAAGGTGATCCATAAAGGGGAGTCATCTGCTCCATCAGAAAACACCACAGGGAAGGAAATCAAAAATCATGTAAATTTAAACAATGAAGGTCCTGAAAATATAATACCTTACCACTAAAACCAACCATGAAATATTTACTATACATTATTTATTTTAAATAAAGTACTTCCTGCAAGAGGCAGGAAATGGAAAAATGGTTCTGCTGCAGAACAAATGAACATTAATTATTAATCCTGAATATAGTTGCCATAGGAAATAAAAGAAATTAATCATATTATTACTTGAAATTTTTACACAGGAACTTTGTTCTTAAGACAATATTTTCAATGCATCGGATTATACGTACTTATGGTTCTCCAATCTACTGAACCTTCATTACTGACCTGTTTTTCTCTAATTCATTTTTAATATCCACTGTTTCATGGCACTGTCCACATTCTAAATTTATTCATGCAAAGAAAAGTAAAAACCAATAAAATATGCAGTTTAAACAAATTATTGCATTAGCTTTTCAACATAAATACTGATCATTTCATGATACAAAACTTTACAATAAAATGCAAGTTGAGAAAAGTATTACTGCATGACAACAAACTTAAAAATATACCTCAATCCATCACATATTTACTTCTGAGCAACGTCCCCAATGCAAGGAATTACCTTAATGACTGTAAATATAGCTGATTGATGTACACATTTAATAATTGTAGGCATTTTATTTCAATAACAAGGCATACACCAACCAGAAAACAAATGATGAATGGGAACACCATGCTAAAGCATTTAGCCATATTTAGATTGTCAATCCAATGATCTTCCCCAATGAGTGTTATGCCGCTCCTCACTTGCAACATCGGAGCAACTATGATCCAAGTGGAATTTCCAAGCAAATGCACAAGTCAGATGGTTACTGTTAGTTGTTCATGGTTTTTTTGAAAAAAATGCTTTAGAAATCATCAGGAGACACAAACCTATAATAATTCCCCAGTACTAACGCTGGAGAAGCTGTCAAAACAATTGTGGTGAAGGTCTATCACCATGTGTTTCAATGGAAAAGAACAATTACAGGGAACAAATATTTTAGTTAAATTTTATTTAAAAAATTATTTTCAGTTTAAACATCAAGTTTGTGTTTTAACATGTATTATATAGTAATAAATTCTTTCCACTTTTTACAAAAGTTATATTTTCAATAGTTTGAATGCTTTAATGGATTTTGAATGATTGATTTGGAAATGCGGATCAGTCAATGTAAAAGCAGAATACATAGATGGCATGGCCATAAATGAACAAATTGCCTGGGTTGTTTACTAAACATTTAAAAATCATGGAGATAGTTCTTGGAGATAGGGATTGCTTCTATATCAATAAAGGGACTTTAGACAGTCTGATATGCTGGCTAGGTGGAAAAATGTTCCCATTCAAATCTAGGATAAGGATCATAAATGTAAGAATGCTACCATCAGCTCACAAAAGGAGCAAGTTATTTACAGGAAAAGGAACTTGCTGCCACAAGGACATGTTATGAGACCATGGGAGCATCATGTAATGAGGTGATCAATTCTATACTATTAAATCAATTGTACCTTATGAACCAAACCTAGGCTAGATATAAAATATAAGTAAAACAACATTCAGCACAAAGTATCATTAACTAGTGATATGAACATAATGATAAGCAAATACTTACCAATGCTATTAAACATTTTTATGGAATATTGTTCAGTTGTCCTGTCAAAAAATTATCACAGTTAGTGAAACATGCAATTTGTAAACCACATCTCAAAACCTTATCATAGAGTTTACTTTAAATGCACAAAGTATATTTTCAGCATGAGAAAGTTAAATATATTGATATTATAGTAATTTAACAGCCTATTTAAGTACAATGAAATTTCTGCAGTTTACAAAGAAATCTTAAGTTAATAACTTAATCCCAGAAAATATAACACTAAATATACTATTTTAAAAGGTACTATATTTTAGAATTATGTTTGACAACACCAGGGCACTGCACACTTTACAAAATAAATAATGAAACTGATAACCACACAATTTGATATGTAAAGTTAATGTAATGAGCTACAAGGGAGTCAAAAGTGTTTATAGCCCAAGGACCAATAAAACCAAGCTAAGAGGGAAATGTTCTTTATACCATTACTTAAGAACCAACACGAGGGAGAAATCAGAACCTCAAAATAAAAATGAATAGTTGGGAATGTGAAATAATTACTGCCCAAGCAAAGCTAAAAACACATGCCTTATTATTTGGAGGTGTGGGTTTATTTGATGAAGTTGTGTTTAGAACTATCGAAAACATAAAATTCCTGAAAAAGCAGAAACATTTATACAACTATCAGTAAAGAAAAGATAAATTTGGAGAAAACCTGGGATTTTTTGTTACAATTGTACAGTACATCATATGATATGAAAGTAGAAATGACCGTTTATGATATATTCAGAACTCAACGTTTTGGCCTTAGCACAAAGTCTAGGCTTTTGCGGGTCACATACATGGAATTGAGGAGAGCAGTGAGGTGGGGCTTGGTGTGGATAGTTCTATGAATGGAAAACCAAGATGTTAGGATTTCTCTGCACGTGGTGGTGTTTTTGCCTGCATAGCATAAAAATCCTTTCAATATGTTGCTTGCCTGGAAGTCTTCTTGACTAATAAGGTTATCTTCAAACGTAGGGGAAGAACAGCTTGGGATCCTGCAGCTGCTACTGGGACCATGGTGATGGGTAAGGAATGAGTACCCAGTCCCCAATCCCAGAGGCCTTTGTTTGAAGGAGTGGATGCATCCTTCCTCTGATGGTACTTAGATTTTCATCAAGGTTAATCCCTATAGCTGTTGGGTTCTTCAAGGCTGGGAAATCCCAGCCAACCATAGCTAAAGCTGGAAAGCAGGTTGAATCTAAAGCTGCCGGCCTCAGAAATGTTTGAATGGCAAATCTACCCCGGGAGGAAGTTGGCTGCTCACTTGCTGCCACACTTCCCTTAAAACCAAGATCAATGCAGCCATATTTGAGAGTCAAAACTCATCCCTAAATTTTTGGATGGCTTCTGAAAATCAACCAGCTTCTTGGACAGGACACAAAGGCAATGCCTTCCAGCTAAAATATTCTTGCAAGATACATCATCCAAATTGGTCTTTTCCATCAGGGGTTACAATGATCATTACAAAACTATTAAAATTAAAGGGAAACTATGAACACCATTCCATTGATAAAAGTCAAATAGCATTCACGTCACTCAAATATTAGACAATGATCATATTCAAAAAGGGAGTATAGCTATCTATCCTTAACAATCACTGGAGTTACCATCATCGTATTTACTCCATTACAATTCTTTGGTTCACTTTTGACTGCATCAGACACACAAATATTGTAGCAACAGCTCAGACACTGGGTAGCCTATAATTAGCGACTCATCTCCCTACTACCCAGAGCCCTTCCACAATTTACAAGGCTCAAGTCAGGAGTATGACCAATCAGTGCTGTTCCAACATTCTAAACTTATGATATTCAGGTTAAACTTGACATGGGACTTCATTCTTCACCCTGACTATGCATTCTCTCAGTGGGATTATTTACAAAACAAACTGCAATTACTCACAAAAGGTTTATTTGATTGTACATTCAAAACCTGACATCTCCACCAGCAAGGAGGACCAAAAAATTCAAGGTGCAGTAGAACACTTTGCCTTCTTTATCACTGAGTTGAAATCCTAGCACATTCTAGCTCTGTAGGAAAATCTTCAATAGATTACTGGAGCAATTCAGTAAGGCACCTCACCACTATTTTCCCCAAGGTAATTAGAACCTGAGAAACAAATGCAAACATTGCTAGAAACATCCAAATTCCAGAAATTAATTTTTAAATACATTTATCTTTTTATCTGTTAAAATATATTTCAAGAAAAGCAGGTGATCAGTGTTTTGGGTCCAAAACATAGATCTTCTGCTTTTCTCCATGGATGCTGCCTGACCTGACTTCCTCCAGCATCTGCAGTCCTTTGTTTCCTTAAATGTTACTGTCTCTAATGATCAGACAGTTGAAAAGCTTTTAACAGTATGAGTTGCCAAAGGGCTGTTGTGGGGTTCTGGGAGCAGAGCCTCACAACACATGATCTGAGACACAGACCTGCCACTTAGAAACCACCCAATTTCACAAGACAGTGGCTGCAGCAGTGAGGCATAGAGCTCTATTTTTCCCACAAGACTGCAGGGATAGTAAATGCAGCTGTGCAATAGACTTGGCTTGACATCTTTAAAAAAAAATTCCTATGTATGCTGCCTAGAATTCTCACTAGACTTTTTCCACATTTCTAGAGTTTCATGACATTACTCAAAATACCCAACATTTTCTGTTGCTTCATTAAAAGCATAATATGAAAATAAATATATTTATTATATCAGAAATACTTGGTTGAGGAAAGGGTTGTTAATGCTTTAAAAGGACTTCATTGTGAAGAATTATTAAACAAAACCATTCTTTGAGGCAATTCATACCCAGACTTTAAACAGTATTTAGTTATCCTTTATAGCATCATAGAATCGTACAGCATGGAAACAGGCCATTCGGCCCAACTTGTCCACGCCGACCAATGGCTACCCTTCCATATTAATCTCAATTCCCAGCACTTGGTCCATAGTTTTCTATGCCTAAGCAATTCAAGTGCTCATCTAGTTACTAAAGTGCTGTCAGTGACTCAGTTTCTACCACTCCGTCAGGCAGTGCTTTCCAGGCACTTAACACTCTCTGGTGAAGAAGATCCTTCCAAATCTCTTCCCCTTTTTTACAAGGCCTCCCTCCCCCAGCATACTATAACTAACACCCAGACCATTGAGAACAAAGTTGATGAACTAAGGGCAAGTCTGACCTATCAAAGAGAGCTGAGGAACTGTTGTGTACTATGTCTCACTGAAATGTGGCTCACACCTGCCTCACCTGACTCTGTTATTCAACCTGAGGGCTTCTCAATTCATCGAATGGACTGTACAGCATCCTCAGGCAAAGTTATAGAGATGGAGGGGCCTGCTTCTTAATAACTTATGAAGCTCGGACGTGACGGTCCTGGCAAGCTCCTGCTCACCCAGCCTGGAATATCTAACGGTGAAGTGACGACCATTCTATTTGCCAAGGGAGTTCACTTCAGCTATCCTG
>JARFYF010000063.1:35417725-35429385 GCA_030265395.1 Rhina ancylostomus | reverse complement strand
TAGATGGGAGAATAGTTTAGCTCATGGTGAAGTGGCGGAGCAGACTCGATGGGCCGAATGGCCTACTTCTGCTCCTTTGTCTTGAGAACTGGAGGGAATAGGGTCTAAAGGAGAAAAACATGTGTTGATACAGTCAAACCTAGGTATTTTCCAAAGCATTGAATGAGGACAAAACTACTTGTGGTTGTGAAATTAGCAATGAAGGGGCATTAATTTAAAACTGTTACTTCAAAGCGAGAAAAGGGGAGAGGAGCAATTTCTTAGCAGAGTGACTTAATGGACCAAAGATAACTTTTGTCAGAATGATTAGTTTAGTATAAGATATGTGTATCTTTTAAAGAAAAAATAGATACATGTTTATAAGCAGAACAAGATACAGTAATAAAGCAGACATATTTGGGCTGTTAAGTTCCTCTAGTAAAGACCCTTCAGAGATAGAAAGTTTTGGTGCTGTCAATTATTATTGTTCCGTGGTACATTCAGTAGACCTTCCAAAAGTATGCAATACAATAAACTTTACTGAGATTGTAAAGACTTGCTAAACAAACTTCAAACGGGTGTAGACAGTAATAATCATCAGTTTGAAATTTATGGTAATTTTGTATTTAAAGAATGCTTCAAAGTGGATACTAATTAGCTGGATCTGATTCTGATTAGTCTTAATAAGTTCAATTTTTAAATGTTTTTAAACAAATCGACATTAAATTAAAATAAGCAGATTGAAGCTAAGTTTTAACTCTGGGTCAACTTGAAACATGATTTTTGTTGCTTACTCTAGGTCATGCCCATTTATGATTTGGTGTCCAGAAGTAATCTTCAATCAGTTGACATTAAACAACAGCATTTAAAGAGAGCAATGGAAGAGTACTTGTCTGAATTTCATCCCTGCAGATGCCCTGCTTGTTATAATAATGGAAGTCCATTTCTTTTAAGCAATAAGTGCATCTGCGTTTGTGAGCCTGGTTTTGAAGGAAGAACATGTCAGGAAACAAAACGAAAGGGTAAGAAATTGTGAAAGGTATCATCAGGATCCTTGTAACAGTTACTGTTTAAAAAATACCTCTGCTGTTTCTCTTTTGCAGATATGATATTTAGTTTTGTTGCAAATACAGAGAATTTAATCTGCATTGTGCTACTTACTTAATTTTTTGTTACAACACTTCTAGGCCTAGAGGCTGCAATGTGTTGTTAAGAACATGCTACATGCTCATTGTGTATTGCACTATCAACTGTGTGGGTTTGGGCCTGCTGCTGCTAACTTCAGTGGCACTCAAGGCCAAAGGCATGAATGGTATTGTCAGCCAGGGAATCAATTTACATTCTGAAATAATCTTGAACTGGGCTGCCCTTCAAATCCTATTTGAAAAAAATAATGTTTAAAGATTCTTATTTTACTTGCCTTTGAAGTTTTTTTTAGCAGCTCTGGGTCTGGAATTGGGAATTGTAATAACACAGCTTGATGTTTCCAGTATAGATTTATTAGTGGCTGTCTGGTTTGAGAATAATGGGAAGTATAATAACTAGAATGACAAATTATACATCTATGGCTGGTAGAATGCACCAGTTAAAAAGACCATCCAAAATGGCATTTTTTAATGTCGAATCTTAATTTTAAGTGTCAAACTGTTGCCAGTGGAGGAACCTGGTAATGATTTCATTCTACGGTTAGCTACGGTTTATTCCGATGATGTTTCCTCAAGTTTTAATTATTGCATTCATTTCAAGTAATAACAAGTTAGGTATCATTCTATATTCTGGGCCAAATCACAATTCATGTTTGGAAAAATACAGAACAAAATTATTCCGTTGTTAGTTTGAAAATGAGCTTACGCTCATTGCTCTTTTGGTAACAGGTGAATATAACGTCAGTCCAGGTTAGTGGAAGAATATCTCATTGTGATGTCCTTCACTTTCACAGGGATCACGGATGGAGGCTGGGACTGCTGGTCTCAATGGTCTCCATGCAGCGGTGGCTCAAGACAACGAACCCGGAACTGCAACCATCCACCCCCAAAAGACGGTGGTGCCATGTGTCTTGGGAAGAACACACAGACGCAGCACTGTTAAAAATGTCCCCAGTTCTTTGGCTGTCTGAATTATTTCTTTCAAACACTGACCATTTTAATTGGGTAGTACTTTGAAATTCACTCTGTATTTCTTTTCTCCTATCTTAAACGCAAGGAATTTCAGGCTGCATCCACGAATATGAATCATTCAAGCTGACAGAACACCACAGGAATCTATATTTATTGAAAAAATACAAAATGATTTGTGGAAATTAACGTCATTTCAATATGCCTCTCCAAAGCAATGATATCAGTCCTTTGGCAACAGTTGCCAGTTGATTCATCAACATATTGAACTCAACATGTTGAAGTCACAATATCATCACAGAATAAATGATATTGTGACTGATGCCCACTGGTCCTCTCATGTCTGATTATCTTCAGTTGCATTACAGCTTCACTGAAAAAGATTCATAAATAGATAATGGGAAAAAAATGAAGCATCAAATGAAAATCTGTAACAGTAATTCCAGTAGAAAATAAAGATGTAAAACATACTTGGTTTCAGATATTTTATAAAAATCTTATCAAATGAGTAAAGTAACACTGGGGCTTTAAAAATAATAAGGGCACCAAGTCCAGTTGTAAATCTGTCAGTTTGCAGGGTGAGTATTAGAAGGGGCCCACTGGTGGCTGGATACTCTGTATAACTGAATCCCTGGGTACTGCCTCCCCCCCCCACCAAAAACTTTAGCTATTCTGAGGGGGTATCCAGGGTCCAACTTCCATGAATGCACAAGCATTGGTCCCCTTTGGCTCTATGTATAACGTTGCTCCATGAAAGTGTAAAATACAAACAGATTTCAACTGGGTCCTCTAAGGTAACTCCAAGCAGAAAGAGCATGCCCAGTAGCACCAGGTGTAACACAAAATTCGAATGCACTGCGAGATGAGATGTTGTTTCAAGTGTGGGCTAGTGAAGAGGGCATTTAGCATGCTTGCCTTCATAAACTGAGGCATCGCAAATAAGATTTCGCTAGAATGGATGCACCTACACTTTTCTGGAGGAAAGAACATCTCATCTTGCAAGGCATTCGAGCTTTGTGCTACACCTGGTCCTATTGGACTTGCTTTTTCCGCTTGGAGTCACCTTAGAGGACAGAGTGGAAATTCCAAATTAGTATCACGGCATGTTATACCAGGAACTCAGCTGCTTTGAAAGTCATTCAAATGAATTGGAAACTCTTGATCATGAAATTTCCCATTAAAATTGCAGGGAGAACTCCTTGGTGTGAATCCATGGGGAGTGACACTCTACTGTGCACCATCATTGAAATAACATCAGGTTTGCAGATCCCAGTTCTTTGAAGGATAACTGTGCATAAGATGGGCAACAACACTAAAACGGCATGCAAACACATGGTTTGCTGCCTGATCTCCCAGCTTGACAGGAGGGAGCAAACCCTGCATCAGCTGGTGATGCCATGCTGGGCCAGCAGCAGGGTTGACTATTATATACTACCAACAGCCAATAGAAAGAAGACCATGCCTTTGAATGTGTGCAACCCAGGAAGCTACTGAGATGGCCAGTGCTCACCAGTCAAAGTGGAAGATTCACTTTTCTCCAAGATGAACAACTTCTGGAACATGTGGCTTGTTCTAACTGACTGAAAAATGTCAGCCCAAGGAGAGACAGGATCTTTAAGGAATACTGAAGCAGGCTTTCACATTATTGTTAGAGCTTGCTCCAGCATTCAAACCCCATGCTGCTTCTTACAGTCATAGAATCATAGCGTTGTACAACATAGCTACAGGCTCTTTGGCCCAAATTGTCTAGGCTGACCGTGATGCCAATGTGCATATCAATATCTCAAACACTTCCTCCTTCGTGCCACAGGCATGTTCCACAATATCAACATACCCCTCACTAACTAATCCTCCACATCCTTCTCCCAGGTGAATACCATTCACATCCCCTGGCTCCACATCTAGATTTGCTTTTGGTCCCTGAAGGGACCTGTTCTTTCCTTAGCTACCCTCTTACTTCTAATATGCCTGCAAATAGTTTGGGGATTTGCCTTAATCCTGCTTTCATGTCCTCTTTTGCCCTCCTAATTTCTTCCTTACATTCTCTTTTACATCCCTTATAAACTTCGAAAGATTCATTCAATATTAAATGCCTACAGCTGATATATGCTTTCTTCTTATTTCAGATCGAACCTCCAACTTCCTTTGTTAACCGAGGTTCCCTAATCGTACCATCTTTGCTTCTTACCCTTACTGGGACATGCTGATTCTTAGCAGGGACATGCTGACTCTAAACTACATTTGTGGTAAAATAATCACAAATGCCTCATCAATCATATGTTGCGTGGTAATTGATGCCACTGTGTATGAGCATGAGTTAGATGAGATTTAACCACAAGGCACAGAAGAACAGTGGCTACACCTCACATTTCTAAGCCTGATGGGAGTCTGGCAGGACTGACTTTCCTGAGGAAAAAATGAGAGTTACATTATTATGGATGCATTAAATAAGACTAGATCCGTTCCTGATAGATTGAAATTATGGCCCAGAGTTTGCTGTAATATGACTGGTGTGGCTACCAGTATTCATCACAATTAAAGAGCAAACCTAACATGGATAGTGAAATGCAAAAACCAAGGTTGCTGACCACATTACCTCACTTCTAACCAAGTTTTAGAGCACCAATATTTCACCAAGGGATTTGACATTGAAACAAAAGAAATTTTGTCTAAGTTTACTGTGCTAATGTGAAAGTTGCACATTAACTCACCAGAGAAGATAAGGTTGGTCCTTTCCTCTGAGGTGAATTTTTAACAGCATTTCAATTATTGATAGGCCCAAAGAAAGCTAACACTGATAAATGAATGTTTACATGTGTGAAGGCTTCCAAAGAATCCCAACAAATTTTAATATGGTTGGACATTTAAAAAAATAAAATGACCTCTCTTTACCCATCTTTCTTGCAATCTCTTTATTTAACGTTCTGCAAATGTTTTGACTTTAAATTAAATAATTATTATTTCTGGAACCGAACTCTGCAGCCGAGGTATTCAGTCAGGTATTCATGATCATTGCTATGAACTTGGACTGAAATGCAACATTGATCATCCAACATAGTTTGCAATGTGTATAACTGAATTAATGGCCCCTGTACTCAAGATGCAGAGGCCACTGGCAAGTAATAGTAGTATCAATCTACATTCCATGCCTACTTGGTGTCACTGCTATACAATTGCTAAATACATGCTATTGCTAAATACATGCTAAAGAAATTTAATGGTTCTTGACTATAAGAACAGGTCTAAATGGAAGGGTGAAGACCAACTCTATAGTAAGTTAAAGGACTCCTCCTTACTTGAACCACTGTTGGAAGGGCCTGCTACTGAAGTAAGCCATCCAATCTTCACCAATTGACTAAAAAACCCATTATCAAGGTAAGGTCATCATCTGAGCCCTGATGCAGCCTCTCATCCCAAAACATTGACCGTTCTCTGCCTCCACAGGTGCTGCCTGACCCACTGAGTTCCTCCAGCAGTTTGTTTTTTGCTCCACGTTACATTATTTGCAGTCGCTTGTGTCTCCGAGTTCACCATCTTTCTTTGGTAGAAGGGGGTTTGGCTGCTCTGATGATGTCAATGTCCTTCACTATCATGCTAACTCATCCCAGGGGCCCGGCCTCCTACCTGCTGCCCTTGGTTTGGAATTCAAATTGAGGCCCACTCCACTACTTCACGCAGTGGTTTGTAATGAGAACCCTGCACTGAGAGCTTGCACCTTGGCAGCAGACCATGCTTACAAGTTTATGCTTCTCATTCAACTCTTGAAATTGCACGTGGAAACACATTGCAACTTTTGTATTTGTGTCATGAGTTCTTGTTGTTAGTATAGGTAATGTGATCACCTCCTCATGAGCTTGTGAGTCCCAATGTGAGTCCCATCTCAGCATGTAACTCCACCGACTGTACAATTTCTAACTCGTTGTGTATCACAGTAAAGGTTCATTAATCAGATTGAATTCAGACACTTGCCTAAAAAGTGGATCACATTGGCCTTGGTTATTTCATCAGTACGTGATTAACCCTAACCCCTCACCTAACTGCTGGGCCAAATCCCTCCTTCTTCACCATTCAAGTGCCAGCAATTTCACCCTCCCCACTTCTTACCACAAAAAAAATCATTGGAGTGCTACAAAAGCCAGTTGGTGTACCTAGTCCATGGCACACCCCTCCACTCCCCACACCTCAACGCCCATGGCTCCCTCCCAACAACTAAAGGTCTGAAGGTGAACGGTGACAGTCCCTTGAAATGTGATGCAGTGCAATAGCAATCACAACAATTATTGACCCACCTTATCTTCATCATTCTGACCTACCCTTTAAGTCTGTGCAGCAGCTTCAAGGCAATTTTCTTGAAATAGTTTCTGAATCTCAGTAAATCCCAGTGCAAACTGCCATAGAAACTCTCTGGGCAAGTGCAAACATAATGAACAGCTGGTGCCATTCCTTTACTGCTGACCGTAAAATTCAGGCTGAGGGTGCTTGAGGGCTGCTTGAGTGGTTCATGGAACTGAAATGAACTACATTATTAAGAATAGAATGCAGTTAATAATTTTCAAATATTTATGCATATGAGCTGGTGCCTGACTAACAATGCATGAATTGGTTCATATTAAAACAAGTAACAATTTAAAGTAGTTATGACATATAAGGTATTGGCGTGGCTTTCACTGCAAGAGCAATGGCTGATGCTATCGGTGCTCACCTTTATTAAAGTGTAAATTGAACAGGGGTTTCCGGCTTCTGCAGATGTGTAGTGAAATGCGGAAATTGCTGTCTGAGAGGCCCTGCTCCTCCAAAAGCTTTGCTCCAACAGTTTCCCATTGAGAGACGCATCATTCACATACACAGAAGAATGTGAAGTTGCATTACTTACCCTCAATGTATCCTCTGCCAAACTGCCAAAAATTGTCCATTGCCCATTAAAGTATCTGAATTAATAATGGCAAGATGAGCCTTGATTATTTTTAAATATTTTCTCTGACACTAAAAATTCAAACTGCATAGTCTCATTTTGTCACTTCAGTTATTGAAGATCTCTGTATATTCTTTTGTCATTGAATGAAATATTCTAATTTACATCATAAAGATTCTTCACTGTTTTGAGTGGTTGACTATTGTTTGTCCTGTTACACAGGTCTCAAGACACTTGCAGAAGGCACAGTGCTCTTTTGGCTTGCTAATAATTACAAGTCAAAGTGCAAAATTCCACACGGTAAGTCTGTGGACAACTGGAAATGAGTATAATGAATGGATGGGCATATTACTTTGACAATGACTGCAAAATCTGGGTTATCTACTCCCTATTAATCAAGTAGGACAGTGATAGAGGTCAAAGCCAGGAGTGCTTCTCCAAGGACATGGATGCAGTACAGGAAAGAATTTAACACTCTGTCATGAGTGAAGTTGAGTGAATTCATCTTCAAACAGCTGCACTTTAATCTCAACTAATCAATTCACTAGAAGCACATCACTGATCAGCAATCTCTATCCATTGTGTCTCCTACCCTAATTATGCACTGTTGAAAACCTTTCACCCATAGCTCCCAGTTTATGCATGTTGGCAGCTGCTCAGTAATGCAAGCCACATAATGTAAACATATCACACAACAACATCTGACACTCTTCCTCTCTGCCCCAGGAGAAGGTAGAATACAGTAGTGTCAGAACTGGGGGAGAACAAGCCTCTTCCAGTTTTAACCTCCATGTAAAATATGTGGCCTCAAGTAAACTACAAAGACCTTTGCAATGACTTCCAGCATCTGGTGAAGTCATAATCATCTTCAGCATTTGAAAATTTGTCAGTATTTAGTTATATTATTTCCCCACTGGTATTCATGCTGAACATATTTCCACAGGTAATGCTTTGAGTTACTTTGTTCCAATGTTCAGACTTAATGGGTGAGAACAGAAATTGATGGCACATTGCCAAACGCAATCAACTCCTTATGCAAGTACAAAGCACAGCAATTTCCAGCAGGTATCCCTAAATGGCAAACTGTACTTCCAAGGCCTTGTGGAGTAATCCCTTTCCTCCTGTGGCTGTAGAACCCTATGGCAACCTTGGCTAAGATTAATTAATTTATTACAAATGCAAGAATTAACATGGGGTCACTTTTGGTTTGTACACACTGATCATGCTGTCTGAGGAACCATGAGCATTTCTTAACACTGTGCTTGGTATTTTTCAGTCCATGTAAACACTAATTAATTATGACTCTCAAATTATGGTGTGGAGTCTTTCCATCTGAAGATACAGTGGAAATAGTCTTTACTACACGACAAATACAAGAGAAATGTAGGGAACAACACCAATCACTACACATGGCCTTTCTTGATCCCACTAAAGCCTTTGACTCAATTAGCTGGGAGGGATTGTGGAACATCGATTGACCAGTGTCAAACAAAGCTGTATTATTGGCCCAATACTTTTTTCAATCTTCCTTGCCATAATGCTGCATCTCAACTCCAAAACACTTCTCATAGGAGTGGAAATAATCTTCAGGACTAGTGGCAAGCTATTCAACTTACAACAGCTACACTCCAGAATCAAAGTCACCCAAATGTCAGTCATCAAACTGTAATTTGCAGTCAGTGTTTGCATTTATACACACTGTGAAGCTGAGACATATGAAATGATGGACAATATGCTCAATATCCACAAGGCGATGGTTCACTATCAACCTGCCCTGCCGCATCACACTGCCCTCTGACAACAAAGGCTCAAGGCAAGACTTGGGAATCACCTCTTAGTGAAGGCAGATATCAGTAATAAAATTCACCATTGTCATCAGTACACCAGCACAGCCTTTGACTGATTGAAGAATAGGGTGTTGGAAGATTATGACCTCAGACGTGACACAAAACTCAAGGTCCACCAGGCAGTGGCAATCCCTGTCTTCCGATACCTTTGAGACTGGGCTACCTACAGTACAAGAACAAGAAAGTTACCGCCAACACTGTCTCCACAAAATCCAACAAATTCACTGTAGAATATGCAAATTTATTTCGGTACTTTTGTCCAAGGCCGATATCCCCAGTGTTGAGACTCAAGTTACACTCAGTCAGCTTGGCTGGGTAGGCCACATTGTTCACATGAATGACACCAGGCTTCTGAACAGAAAGAGGTTACCACGTGACAAAGAAAAAGATTCAAGGATGTGATCAAAACCTCCTTGAAAAAATATAATATCCCCAATGACGCTTGAGAATCCCAGGCTAAAACTGAAGAGAAGGCATTTGGAATGGTATGAGTCCCAGTATCAGGAGGATTTGGATGCCCTGCATACGTGGTAAAAGGAATACACTATCTAACAAACCACCTGCCCACCTGATCAGGCACCTATTGCCCCAGTTGTGGAAGGGTCCAAGGTTCCTATGTTTGTCTCATCAGCCACCTCAGTACCAACAAAGACTATGGCAGCAAAAAAGGGACTGCCTAAAAAGGCTGCTTCCACATATTTGTTTTTCCATTGGTTGCCATTTTAACATTTCTTTGCGGTATTAATGAGAGCATCATCTTCACCCACAAAGTCTACATCATTTTATTATTTTTTCCTTACATTATTGGCTGTTGCTCCTGTGTATACCTATCGAACATTTGGTGGTTACTCAGCTGAATCTTCCAGTTGAATATATAATACACTTTAACAGCTCCTGACTTGAATTCACTGAGTTAAAATCATGGCTTAATCAGCCAGTGTATGGAAATATAAACATTCATAAAAGAGCAAGGAAGCCACTTATTTTTAGAAATGAACTAACTTTTGTTTAACTGTCTTGTAAAAGCCATTACAATTTACTTCAATTAACCAGTTTTATTCATGTAATTTGACAGGTTCTGTAAATACTGAATTAAAGCAAACTCCTCTCTTGATGCAAAATTATAGATCAGCGAAAGTAATTTTTGAACACAGATCTGAAGTTCAAAACAAGGCCAAAGAAGACTGCCATTTCTTTATTAACATGACATTATGTGCTCATTGTCCCCTAAGCATGTTTGGCCACCATTTTCTGGGGGAGGATTATTGCATTGCCGGGTCCTTTTTCTTTGTCTGTTTACACATTCAGACCAGGGAGACCAACAGCTCCACTTGCCATCAACAGCCACATCTGAAACATGAAGAAACAGCTTTTGCCATGAGTTTGATCACCAGAAATTAAAAAATAGAAATTCATAAACAGAAAATATTAGATCAAAAATGAACACATTCTTTAGAATTATTATATTTCATTTTTTTTCTATCCTGTATGGGTCCCTGTTTACCCCAATTGTAGGTTACTCTAAAGCTGACCATTAGGGGATTTATATTATGGGCCTTATTTTACATGAGTAATCATAGCATAGCAGCATGTTACTGCAATACTGGCTATTAGTGGGTACACAAGACTGATCCAGGAGTAATGGAGGTGAATCTGTTGATATTTACAATCAATTCCCACAAAACCAACAGCAACTGCCAAATTTCCATGTATTTGTACATCAGTGCAAAAGTTCTAAAGTTATTTTGTATGATTTAGTAAACTTCCAAAGATTTTGTCCTCTCCACCACAGTGAAGGGAGATCACTTGAACAGATATGTATGTCTTTATGAAGTAGTCTCACAGTAAAATACCCTGTACATAAATAAGATAGTTCCCAAAATTGATTGTTTTCCATTTTTCGCATTGTATGACAACTGACAAGAAAGAGATGGTGCACACAAATCCACTTCTGTGAAATGTATCATGCTAAATCTGCAACAGCATGCATCGTCTGACTATCGGTCTAATTTAGCAAGAAATTATATTCTGGTATCAAAAATAACATAATCATTTTTCTCCTTAATGCAATTAGTAATGCTTACTCTCCCTGGCGGTAATCTCGCAGGCAGCTCCACGGAAACCAGCAGGACATATGCATACACACTGGGTTCCTATAAAGATAAAATAATTTCATTACTGATATTTGACAACAATTCAAGTTTAATTCTGCTGTCTTTCATTGTAATTAGCTGGTATCAACCTGTACTGTCCAGATGAGTACAAGGTTAGAGTAGTAATTGAATTATTGCTGGTTGTGCAGAAGGGATTTAATAAATGACAAGGGACCAGAATTCCTTAGGCTGTGGTGATATACCTTCGCCTGAGGTTGAGAGTATACAGTAATTTTAATGTGACAGTTAGTACTATGACACCTTTCACTTTCTCTCTACCTCTGTGTTATGAGCTGAGACCTACTGTACTGTATGTATGTACGACTGTCTCAGGAGTCAATCTGCTCTCAATCTAATGAGGCATGACTCCTGGCAACCAACCTGGTCACCGTTCCCTGACCACAGACAATGGGAGAAAGAAAGGGAAAGTGCTGCCTTCCAGTGTAAATGGAAAAAAAATTAATGAGTCCTCATGGGGACAAATATATATTTGATATTTTCTCAAAGATCTCCATTTACCTGATAGTATTTTTCATTAGATCCCTCTCTCTCTCTCCCCTCTGTCCTCTCTCTCTCCTCTCCTCTCTCTCTCCTCTCTCTCTCTCCTCTCTCTCTCTCTCTCCGCTCGCTCACTCTCGCTCACTCACGCTCTCAC
>JARFYF010000063.1:35376600-35387659 GCA_030265395.1 Rhina ancylostomus | reverse complement strand
ATGTTTCTTTTTTTCCTGCTGAAGTGGACTATTTTATATTTTTCCACATTATACTTCATTTGCCAGATACTTTCCTACTCACTTATAAATCTATATCCATCTTAAGCCTCATGTTCTCTTCACAACATACTTTCCTGCCTATAATTGGGCCATCAAAAAATTTAGCAACCATACCTTTTGTGCTTTCATCCAAATCATTTATGTAAGTTGTAAAATAGGGTAAGGCCCCAGCACTGATGCTAATGATATACCATTTGTTACATCTTGCCAACCACAAAAATATGCCCTTGCTATTTCCACCTTCTATTTGACCATATTATAAGTATGGTTAGCACGGTAACCATGTTACTGGACTAGTAACCCAGAAGATTGGATGAATAATTCAAAGATTTACATTTAAATTTACCACAACAGCTGAAATTGAATTCTATTAATTAATTAAATTTGGATTAAAAAGCAAGCGTCAGTAATTGTGATTATGTATTTGACCAAATGTGAAAACATAGTTTGTTTACTAATTTCTTTTAGGGATGGAAACCTGAAATTATTACTTGATTCTTTATGCATCCTTGGGTGTCTTGCTACATCAGACTGTTGTTGTTGTATATTGCTTCATACAATGCAAGCAGTTCAGCACTTTAATTGGGTGCCTCTGATAAATGGCACTGTTAAACTGTCTTCCTATTAACTGTCCCAACTTCTGTAGCTACAAAATAATCCCTAGGTTCCCGTCTGTATCCTAATTATGCCAACATTGTTATGACGGAAATGACCTTCAAATTAAAGGCACATAGTAATTGCCCTGCAATGTTGTTTCTAATTAAAATACTGAATATTGTTTGGATATTTAAAACAATTACATTAAGATTTTCTCATTAACTCACTACAAGCCCAATTATTTTCAATCATTAAAATTCTTTGTTCCATCCCAATTTTCAATTTTATTATAAAATCAGCTATAGTCGAGGAGGAGTAACCCTCCAAACAAGGTCCAATTTATTGAGACTCCATTATTTTGTGGTGCTTGAGAGTGTCATTCTCAATTTCACTATGTCTTTCATGTAGCTTAATCAACACCTCAATTATATATCTCCAGCAAATTGCTCGTTGTGGTGAAAGGTCCAAATACCAAATGTCAGAAGTTAATAATTAGGATGTTCTGTGAATGCGATTAGCACAAATGGAAATAAATTATAGATTAAATTATCATAAAAGACCACATGTGTAAAATACAAGTGTGGCCAAGAGACAAGTTGATGTGCTTCAGGAAAAGGAAAGCATTGAGGGATGTGATCATCAGATCTGTGATCCACAACAAGGGGATGGATTTTCATACTCTGAAAGATCTTAAGACAAGAATAGAAAGTAAGGAACTAGTTCCAAAATACCAAAATTATACACTTAGCTTGATGGATATAACATGATGACATAGATACATCAAATGTTCCCATTACCAAAACATTTCCTATGAAAGCAATGGATCTTTGTGAAGATTTATTGTTGTATATGTTGCACAGTAAACAGCAACTAATTTGTGAATAATATTATAACATCCCTGGCAAGAATGGACAAAGAAATGAATGAGGATGCATGTTGCTGATTCATAACCAGTGCCTTCTGGTGGACTGGTTCAAGTGTGACTGCTGCCCCTTGTGCCATCAAAGAGCCCACTGGCCTCAGCAGAAAATTAGGTGGAGATTCAGACAAGGTTAGCAACTGACAATGTCCCCATGTGAAAATTCTTCTTACTCTCTAGACTTAACAAGTTAAGTTCAGCTACTTGGGCAAGGCATTAGGAGCAGACTGCACTGGTAGTTTTTCTCAAAAAGAGTTGGTATTTCAGGAGATAATGGAAAAGGATTGCATAAAAATTTGAATATGAAAGGTCCCAAAAGAAACAAATGACATTTGTTAAATATAATGAATTCCATGATAATGAATGTTGTTTTTACATATGTATATTTGCCACAGTATTACATGGTGAGTTACAGAAATCAATGTGAGTTGGTTTAAAAATCCATTGTATAATGTATTGTTTGATTAAGTTAAAAATAATGTGTAAATTTATATAAAGTATTAGCTGAGGTAAGTTAAAATATGCAGAAACATACTCAGTCATATCCCTTTAATTTCAGTCTCAGGTTCAAAAATTTAAATTCTGCAAATGCAGAAAATTCAAACTAAATGAAAAGAATGGTTTGAATACCAATATTTACAAAAAGAAAATAATGGCAAATCAATAATCAAACTCCTTAAAGCCACTTTACCTAAAACACATTCAAAGTGTTCAATTGAACTGTGAGAACTTCTGTTTTTTTTATAAAATAAAATTTGTGTTTTGATTTTTTTCTTTTCATATTGTACAAAAGTGTTAAGAGTTTTGTCTGTTTTGAAAATGTCAGAATTTGTACTTGGTAACAAATTCATGCTATTAATGTCCTGCTATAAATTATGTTGACTTTGTTGCTTCCTGAAAAAAAAAAGATTTTTTTTTTCTGGACTTGTGGGTGAATGGTTAATGTACTTTTCATTAAAGAACATAGAAGAGAGGTTGATATCTGCATAGTGATTCAGCAGTGAGCACTTGGACCTTGGATGACAAATCCGAATTGCTATAAGACTCAAATACGCTCTCCGTTTCTTTCCCAAGAAATTATTTCTAGCAGAATGTGATTTCTTATTAAAAAGTTCCACATCTGTAGCAAACTGTTAATCGACCCTTCGGATAGAGAGCACATCTCTTTTGACCTCGGCGCAATCAGCAGTTAATTCTTTAAAACAGCATCTGTCACAATTGTTTGCCCAAACGGTTAAAGCAAACCACTAATCCTTCATCGTTTTGTTTTTCTGCCAAAACAGAACGGCTTTGAGGAGGTGCAGGTCAGGCTGATGGATTTTATTTTGCACTCTGGTCCAATGGAGAACAGTTCAATGTTTTCCTGTAGCACACTCATGGCTCCAGCTGATTATTTCTTGCTCTTCTTTATCTGGGCATAGAGAGGCTCTACTGCCTGTGGGTAGACAGACACATGTTAAATTCAGAAACAGTTTTTTTTCATTGCACTGCACATGCACATTGGTCTCTTTCCTCCTTCTACACCACAAGGATGTCACTAAACCTTCATAAATGCCTGGAGGGATAAGGGTAAATTTCACCAGCTTGGTCTGGACAGGCAATATTCTGGTAAGGAGGTTCCACACTCTTAATAAAATCTGCCTGATTTCTATTCCATTGAAATCAATTTAATTAAAGTTAGCCAAGAACTATAAAATTCATGTGACCTGATTTATGAAGTCAATCTACCTCATTGTAATGTTTGGTCAAAAGTACTCAAAATTTATGGTTTTAATGCACTTTATTATCCACCAACTTTACACCAGTAAGTGATTTCATCAACCTGGGATCCAATGGTTTTCTAACTCACTGTTCCTACTCATGCTGATGTGCTTTCACACTCTTATCGAACTGCCTCTTATCTCATCTCTATGGTTCAGTCTCTCTGCCCCATTTAGTTCAATGTGTTTTCTCACCTTCCCTATTTGCCCTGAGAATCAGCCTAATCTGTCACTCCAGTTGAGGTCTCAGTGCCACTTTTCATCCTAATGTGTTGCATTTCTGCTCAACTTCTTCATTTTCCTGACTCACCGCCAACCTTTGTTGAATTTGACTAATTCAGCCTTAGTTGACCATAAATTGTTGCAAACCATTGGTTTTAACTTTTGAATTTCAGTTTGGGAATGTTAATTCCTTAGCTTTTTTTTAAAAAAAGGTCTTCAGCAATAGTGCAGTTTGGAGCTGAACAGACATCGGTGAGTACATCCTTAGCAGGCTTACAGAACATGACACCTTAAATGAGCACAGTATGAATCCTGTTACAGTACATACATTCCATTGGTGCAGGCTCATGCGGTTATGAAGACTGATGAAAACAAGCCATGTTCAAACAAAAACGCACACAAAAGATGAAAATACAACCAAAACAAACCACAATCCATGGGTCGCAGTGATCAGCAGCAGTGAGATGCGTGCACACCTAGAAAAGAGAAAAGAGATACCTACCCCAACCTCTTCTATCTAGCTACCGACCTGTGGGGTGAAAGAATCACCAAGCGAATCAGCAACTGCATCAGTATTTGAAGGTGCTTCAGAACTAACAAGCTATGGAAGAGGAAAGGAAATCTCAGTAGCAGAAATGTCACAACAATGTTGGAAAAAAATTTACAGTAATGCCAACAGTTGGCAGGTTTAATTGATTTCAAATGATAAAATGCTCATTTCCTCATTTTTTTGTCCTTTTATCTAATCATTTCAGTTTCAGCAGGATATCCTGCCTACAGTTCACTTGTACCACTGTATCAAACCCATAGAACAATTCATCATTTGCCTGCCCTCTAATGGGAGTTTCCTCTAAATATCTAAAATGGTTGATCTGTTGTTTATTTCAGTGTTGTTTGCAGTGGCTTGTGACCATTGGTTGGCAATAGTACAGCAATGACTACTCCATCGGCTGTATGTAGTTTTGTAATCTCTTGAAATTGTGGGAAGCATCATATAAATGGATGTCTTTCCTTGAACTGTATCCATTTGGTCTTATTTCTTTTCAAAAAATTATAGTGTTGATCATCACAATTTACCTTTTAATTATCTATGCTGTGAGGTCATGTGACTCTAAATGTTTGGTAAATTCATCTCATGGCCTGCCATCCACTGCAGTTTGGTTACTAGCCGGATAATTTTATTAAGTTATATTATTCCAATAACCCAATTATGTTATTCCAATATCCCAATTCTTAATACACTTAAAAACACACAAAAAATAGGATGAGTAGGCCACCAGACCCTTCAAGCCTGCCTACCATTCAATATGATCATGGCTGATTTATGCTGACCTCAAATTTTCTTTTGTGCCAACTCCCCATAACCCACAACATCTCAATATTTCAAAGATTTGCTATCTCCGCCATAAATATATCCAATCATCTGGACTTGGGAGCAGAGATTTCCAGAGATTCACTACCCTCTGAGTGAAGGAATTTACATGTACCTCAGTTTGAAATGACTGGCGCCTTATTTTATAGCTATGTCCCCTTGTTCGTGACTCTCCCACTAGTGAAATCATCTCAACATCTACCCTGCTAAACTCCCTTAGAATTTTATGCTTGAATATGGTCACTCTTCATTCTTCAAACTCAAAGGAATATAGACCCAAACTGTCTAGCCTCTCTTAAAGAACAACCCTCTCTTCCAGGAATTAGCCTGGTGAATTTCCTTTGAACTGTCTCCAAAGCTACCATATCCTTTTTAGGACCAAATCCCTGCATAGTACTCCAGGTGTGGCCACACCATCGCCCTGAAAAACAGTATCAAGACCTCTCTATTCTCAAACTCCACAACCTTTGCAATAAAGGCCAACATATCATTGCCGTCTTAACTATCTGTTGGACTTGCTTGTTAACTTCTTGCGATTCATGCATTAGAACTCCTAGATCCCTCAGAACTTCACTCATTTTCAGTTTCTGTCCATTTAGATAATAATCCATGTTTTGTGTGCAGTGTCAAATTTGCTGGGGGAAGGGGAAAAAATTAATCTCTCTGCACCAGCAATAAAAAATCTTCATGTTGCTGTTACATTGTTTAACCTCTTCCTCCTTGGATACTTTTCATTAGCCTTCATTACTTTAGCTAGTTTTGCTCTCACTCTCTCACATTTTTCTAACATCCCAATTTATAGTCTGAGTTAGAAATTCAGGAGAATGAGAGAACCAACCTCTGAGCCACTACTTTATTGCCAGGAACTGCGGTGACAAAATATGCCTTTAAATGGTGATTATATACAATGGTCAGTTATCAGATTACACTTTCATTTGTCAGACCTACATTCAAATCCAACCCTGAATGAATATAATCAATCCAATCTCTGCTAGGTGAGAGGAACTATTTCAAGAGAGTCAAGGAAATGCTCATGGTGGTACAAAATTACTCATAATTTGCCACAGATTAAGAATCACCCACAGAGAGAACACAAGGATGCTGGTGTTAGTAATGAAAATGCTCCACCTGTGAAGTGGGATATGCCCTCCAAGGTTAGAGTCAATTGCAGAGGGAGCTTGACACAGCAATTGACTGTGTGATACCTGAACTGAATACTGCTTACATGGGGCATTTAAATGTGATATTGTTCTTTTGTCCAGAATTAACTGCTACAACCTTAAAACAACCAAATGGTAAAGTCGCTCACTTGATGGCTTAATACTCACAGCCACTTGCACTCTGCTGCTGCTCAGGTTATCGGATTCAGCCTCCACTTGGTCATCAGGGGCAGCTCCATCGGGGTGCAAGGTAGGTGACTTTGATGGTGTATTCTGATGGCAGCATGAAGTGGGAGAGGTCTGAAGGGGGGATGCCACAGGTGTACTCTGCTGAGGAGATGCCCCAGGTGTATGGTGGTGTGGGGATTCAGCGGGTGTGTGCTGATGTGGAGATGAAGTTGGAGCTGGGAGGTAAAGGTGAAAGGTAAAGATAAGTTAAAGTAAGAAAAACATTAAATGAAGATAAATAGTTCTTGTGCTGGACATTTCAATTACTTAGCCCAACCGTGAAAATATTTCTGTGGCTATACACACAAGGAGACAGAAAGATAAATTACCGCGGAAAAAAATTGATTTTGTTTACTCAAGTTAACTTAAAGTTACAAAATGTCACAAACTCTATTGCTCTGTTAATGATGTCCAATGATAATATCTGAAGATACCAGAGATATAATTCTATATTCTCTTCCTCTTATGTACAAACAATGAAGGATAAGTAAAGAATTGCTATTCAATCCCATCTCTCTTCACAAGTTCAATACCTTATACTGTATATACACCCCATCTGTAACTCTGTAAGCTTCAGTAGAGATCACAGACCAGATAAACCCAGCCAGATAAGGAGGGAAAAAACCTTGGAAATTCTTCTCAGTTCTAGCTTGCAATCAAAACTAGACTAGTACATCACTCTGGCCCTGAATCCACACCAGAACCTATCTTTTCTACCTCTCCTGAACCTAATTTGTCATTTTAATATTTGGTGAAATGTAGATGGGAATGTGCAATTGAGGTTACAGTGAGAACAACCATAATTTTATTAAATGGAGGAAAAGGCTCATTGGCCTGTATAGCCTATCCCTGCTCCCAATTCACAGATTCACATTGAAGGGATTCTTTGAATCAGCTTTAGCAGACACGACAGTCGACTTTCTGGAAGTCTACAATATCCTGGAAGACCATTCTTAATTCTTCTCTCCCCTTCCATCGGGCAGAAGATACAAAAATTTGAAAACTCGCACCACCAGGCTTAAGGACAGCTTCAATCCTACAGTTATAAGACTCTTGAACGAATCTCTTGCACAATAAAGATGAATTTCTAATCTCACAATCTGCCTTGTCATGAGCCCTGTTTTTGCTTTTCCCTTTGTACTACCACAATGTACTTATATCTTGAAATGATCTGTATGGATGGCTTGCAAAATGAAGTTTTTAACTGTATCTCAGTATTTGTGACAATATTAAACCAATTATCAATTAATTCACTCCATTCCATCATTCGAAATTTCTCATCTTCCCTTCCTCTGTGATCTGTTCCCTTCGAAAAGTCAAGCAAACAGTTTCACAACCGCCATTTCTTAATCTATATCTGGTTAATTCTAATACTTGACCTTGCTGATGTTCTACTTCATATACCCCAGCCCTTCCTGTGGATCTATGACTTATAAAAACACATTCTTTTGAATTGTAACAGAACTAACAAACAAGATTTTTTCAGGCAGATGGTGCCATCAGAATCTGATCCTGTAGCATTACTTTTTTGGAGACGACACAAAATAAATGAAATGTTGTTGAAAATTGGGGATGTCATGCTAGCTGAACAATTGGGGGTGCTGTGCAATTTCCTGATTTTGGTTCCAGATCCTCCATGTGTCTGACGGGCAAATGCACAGTGGAGATACAAAAGACGGCAGATGCTGGAATCTGGAGCATCAAACAACCTGCTGGAAGAACTCAATGGGTGAGCAGTATCTGTGGAGGGAAAGGAACTGTCGATGATTCAGGTTGAAATCCTGCATCAGGACCATATAGGTTCATCTAAACTGGAGTTGAACAGGGTGCAATGTCACATATGCATTCTTCAAACATGCATGTGTGATCGGTGAAGCCAGTGGGCCACTTGCAAAGACACAGATTTTCACAGTGTCATGAAGTCTGTTTCTGCATGACTTAAAGGAGTACTGACCAGGCAGACCAGAGGCCAGCACTGGGAACTTTACTCAGCTAGCACCTCTTTAAGTTACACACAGGTCTCTCCTTCTGACCACTCAAACACCCTCACATGCACCAGAACAACCTCCATCCCCTACAAGCTTTCAAACAGTGCCCTACCAATACTCTTCCCTTCAGTCTGCTGATCCACCCTAATTGCAATCATATATCCACTGACAACTGATTCCCTCCCTAATCTCCAAACCCTTCTAGTCAGCGTCAGGCTCTGTCAATCACTCCTGAATGCAGTCACCCACCAACTTTAATTATACTAGTCAATTTTTTAATGCATTCCACCACTAAAAGCTCCTTGATTGTTGCCAGATGTTTTAGTAACACCTTGGCCTTATGAACCAGTAACAAGCCCCTGAACAAATTAACTGACCAATGTACTTTTAGAGTTGGCAACCAGTTTTTGAATCTGTGTATTTTTAAATGATTGCACATCCCATCAATAAAGACAACACTGAAGATTCTTTTTAAAGAGAGATTTTCACTTGGTCACATTGTAATGGAGAAAACAATGCCAATTTTTAAATTCTGTTTTGATACCCCAATAACCTACATGTAAATACATTTAACAAAACACATTCAGAAATGTAGAACAATTCAGCCAACTTTGCATCCTGTGCATGTGTGTTCTCATTGTAATAATTCTTGTGTTTTTTTTAAAGGGGGATCAATGGCAAACTGAGTATTAATATAGTTCAACTGCAACTATCTGGAATAATCATCAGTAGCTAATATATGAATTTGACTGTGTATAGCCACATTTACCATTAAATCTAGAATTAGTTTGTGCTGCCTTTTAGAATGAACTTTCTGCTGACTTTTTCCTCAATGTGTTTTGTTTATGTAAGTTGATTTAGACTCTCAGATGGCTTACTGATTAAAGCCACTTCAAAACATGACATAAAGCTAAAGGGAGATCTTGGGACACGAAGCTTCAGAGATCTTGTCTTTGACTGAACAGTCAGCATTCAAAATGACCTTTTTGAAAATCTCAGTGTGTGAGATCAGGGACTGGCACCGTCATCCTTTGCAATTTCCGCCAGCTCCATCAAGATTCCACCACTGACCCTTATTCCCTTCCCCTCTGCTTTCAGCATTTCGAAGGGATCGCCCTCCACGCAATTTCTTGTCCAATCTTCTGTTCACGCCTATCCTTCCTGTCTTATGGTACTTTCCCATTCAATCCCAGGAGGTGCTACATCCGTCCGTTCACCTCTTCCTTTCCCATCATCCAGGGACTCAAACACTTTTTCCAGGTGAAGCACTTACACTTTCTCCAATCTACTGTACCGCATTCAGTGTTCACAGTGAGAGATCCCCAACAAAGGAGAAATCAAATGCAGAGTGGGTGATCACTACAGCGTGGGTAATCACTCAATCCACAGGAGTGACCGTGATCTTCAAGTTGCCTGCCAGTTTAATTCACCACCCCACTCCCTCTCTGACCTCTCTGTCTGTGGCCTCCTGCACTTGTTACAGTGAGGCCTAACGCCAGTTTGAGGAGCAGCACCTCATCTTCCGCCTGCACACATTGCATCCTGTACGACTCAATATCAATGTTTCCGATTTTAGATCTTTCTGTTTGGATGAGAATTAGCAATTTTTGACTGCCATCCCTTTGTTCTTTTCCACTTTTTTGTGCAGTCAGATGACATAACATCATCGAGAGTTCACAACATTAGCAACATGTTACACAAAGAAGCTTAATGTTATCTTAACTGCCCTTTAATGCCATATCTTGACTTATCAGAGGAATCTCCTTGGTTCCACCCATCGCCCTCCTCCACCTCCCTTGCTGCCTGGACTAATTTGCTTCTTGCCTTCTCCATACTGATGAAGGGTCCCAGACTTGAAACATTAACTCTTTCTCTTTCCACAGGTGCTGCCTGACCTGCTGAGTTTTTCCTGCATTTTCTGTATTTGCATTGGGAGAATCAGGTTCAACTGTGATTATATTCTCAGATGAAAAACAATCAAACGTTCAGGTTCAGCTGTATGTACATATTGACAGAAATTACTGGAAAATAACAGAGACCTGAAGAACCACGCCCAGGTAAAATGTACTTGAGGATGATAGAGACCTGTGCAACCATTCTGCAGTACCATGGAGTGACAGTAGAACCCTCACTGGCAAGTTTTAAGAGTAGCAGGGACCAGTGGAACCATTTGCAGGATATGGGATGGGAGAGTGACAGGAATCTGTGGAATCTTTCCCCAGTGTAAAGTACTGGAGAGTGACAAATCTGTGGAACCATTCCCCATTGGACAGTGGCAGAGGGCTGTGGACCTAAGCTCCAATATAAACTATGATAGTGACAGAGACTATGCCCCAGCACAATGTTACAGAGAGCGACAGAGATCTGTGGATCTTTGCCCCAGAAATGGTTAGTGGACAGTGGCAAAATATTGACAAGTCATTCCTCAAAACAAGATGCTGAAGGGTGGCACAGACTTGTAGCATGATGCAACACGGCAAGATTTTGGTGAGGGACAGAAACCCATTCTTCAGTGCCTCAACAAATTTGAAGAAAAGGGGTTTTTACAGTTCACATACAGCTGAAAGAGAAGATAGTAACATTTAAGAAACTTACGTGAATTGTTTGATGATGGTGTGGAGTTGGAAGTTGCTGGGGTAAGATTTAACTGAGAAATATCAAAGTCATCTGCATCATCTATCTCCTGTGCCAATCCCACTTTGTTAAAGTAGCTTGTGAAGGCATCTGAGGTGCAGGAGAGAGATGGTTGCTCA
>JARFYF010000063.1:35285354-35296417 GCA_030265395.1 Rhina ancylostomus | reverse complement strand
AGGTTAAAGGTCTTGAGCTCTCTATTGATGCACAGATTGGTTACTGTAATGCTCAGTAGGTGCCTTTAAGTATATTGCATCCAACCTTCCATAAGGCAGAATGATTTGTACTTCAGTGAGATATGGTCACACATTTTGACTTGGAATCAGGAGGGAATGTATACAGTTAACAGTTGCAGCAAATTTGACTTCAACTTAATTTCATTCTCTCTTTGTAGCCAAGGAAATAAATGACCATGTCACATTGCCCTAGTTATGGACTATAAATTCTGAGCTAGAAATTGTACAATATTTGAAAGGGCATGTTAAAGCAGTGCTGAGAGGGGTGGGAGCCAATTTCATACAAGGACCAACCAAACGAAAAACTCTTCTGAGCATATCTAATGCACATTTGTGATAAAGCAGGCCTCACACACTTGTATGCATATTTATCTGCTGGCTCTACCACTGATCCGTACATCACAGTGAGGGGATGCATGAGGTTGACGGGGGATTAATCAAGAGAGATTCAAGTCAGACTTGTGTTGGTGGTTGATTAGACTGGAGATCAGAGGCTGGTCAGACCGGTGATCAGTAGTTGGTGACAGGTCGAACAGATAATTAGAGGTCTATAGGAAGGACAAGGTGGTTAGGTGAATGTGTGCTATGCAGACAGGTGATCAGGAACCTATAGAACATTAGCAGCCTTCCTTAACAGCCTGAGGTACATTTTTTATGGGCCTGGCTATTTACCTATTTTCAAAGACAATAATCTGCTAATATTTCCTCTTGCACTAGGCTTCACATTCCTTCTCTTCAATGATGCTTCTATCACCCTGTGAGGCCTTTTGTACAGCTTGCTAGACACTGGCTAAAAGGAGTTCCCCAAAATGTATTTTTAAGAATTCTATACCTTTTGCACTGATTCTGTCCTTATTAAGATTAGAATGGTTGAAATATTCAGGTATTATCAGCCTGTTGTTTCCATGTTCTCAGATATTTGTTTGCATATTTACTTTTTCTCTTCCTCTGACTTTCTGAGTGGGAAGGGGAAACTATACTACACTTTCTGGGTGAGATGGGGAGGGGGGTGCTCTACTACACTTTCTGATGTGATATCCCTTTTTTGCTGTTTAGCCTATGTACATGGACCGATTGACAATCCTTCCAGCTCATTATATCTCCCCCCACTTGAAACTGTTCACTTAATTTTGCTCCTCTCCCGTCTTTTTACTCTCCCCCTTTTCTGTTTTGGCATATTCTCTAGCCACATCCTGAGCTGCCATTCCAGTTTATTTTCTTTAAGCTGTATTTCAGTGGTAACTTTGATTTCATTTTTCTACATGCTTACTTGTGACTTCAGTTATCTGCCTTTTTCACAAATTTCCTTACACCATAGAATCTAACAACAACCACGGGCAAGCTCCTTTGTTCTCAAATTTCTACCCTTTATTTCCTCTGCCTTTCAAACTTGTTTACTAATTTTCTATTTCCCACCTTTACTTCTAACCCTTCTGAATCTTCACTTAGGTTCCCATCAACAACTTAAGCTCATTCAAATTCTCTCTAAAGAACTGATAAACCTTCCTATGACAATATTTGATCCAAACCTGTTGCTGTGCAGCCTGTCCAACCAGTACAAGCCCTACCTTCTCAAGCTGCTCCCAAGATATAGGCTCAGAAGAAGCATGATCCAGTTGCATTCTTTTTGTCTGAGCACTATGCTTTTAAGAGTGGCGCTTTAAGGAAACATATCACACAAGGTTTTCAACAGATATCAGGCTGACTAAAATATTGCATGTCTTCTAAACACTTAGTTTAATCCTGGCATAGTGTAGTGCCAAACTTGCATGGAACTTTGCCAAATCTGCTACCATGGTAGATTGACCATGGGATCGAAACAGCAGCAATTCAGTTAATGTTTTTAAAAAGCGAATGCTAATGGCACAGTTGGTAATGAATTGCCCAAAATGAACTTGGGCAACAGAGCCCAGAAATCTCATTAGATCCATTTGTGGTCTATGCCAAGGTATTTGTTGTCAGTTGGGTCAGTGGTAAGGATGTTATTATTATGATCTCGGGAAAAGAAATATAAGAATCATAGCTAATATAAAATGACACCAACCCTCCTTCAAGATGGTAAATTCATACATGTCAGTAAAGAACAGGATGAGGCTTGGTGGCAATGTCCTCCTAAAGCATAGATTTTTATTTTGTCAGTCTTATTAATGAATGCTGATTAT
The DNA here is from genome assembly GCA_030265395.1 of Rhina ancylostomus. Lineage (NCBI taxonomy): Eukaryota > Metazoa > Chordata > Chondrichthyes > Rhinopristiformes > Rhinidae > Rhina > Rhina ancylostomus. The sequence continues at coordinate 35,294,195 of JARFYF010000063.1, read as the reverse complement.
AAAGGAAACTGATAGCAGATGGTGAGCAGATGGAAAGTTTAAACCCTCAGGATAATGAGCATCCAATACACAATTTTCTGCATAGCCAGACCAAACCATACATTTATTGGCTCATAGAAAAACCTGGAATGGCCATGAACAGGTGGGAATTTCCACCCCTTCAGCTGCTCCATTCTGTGTTATTATTTGGATTAAAACTAAAAATATTTATTAAAGTAATAACATTAAATCAAATGAAAGAGAAGGAAATTGGTGCATTATAACTGAGCTGAAGGGCAATCATTTAGTCCATGAGACCTGGGTGCACGTTCACTCCAGACATATAAAACAAAATGTTAGCCCTCTGACATACATATAAATGAATTCTCTATCCCTGATGCAGGTACTATATTATTTATTGTTCAGGCCATAATTAAAGACAGAATCATGTTATCAATTCAGCACTCTAAAAAGAGCAATTTTAAAATGATCATTTGTATTTAAGTAAATTTTCTAGATACTGAAAATTTTTGAGGGAATTAAGCACACTGACCCTTCACTTCCCATTTTAAGATTCAGATTTATGCTTGTTGTATGTTATTATCCTCTATTTTCTGTTCTTTAGGGTCATAACCCAGATTCCATCACTCAGAGTTGAATTAAATTAGCTGCATTTGGAAAAGCACCTTGGCATGGACTTGACAGACCAATGGAATTGATTTTGTCTTTTAATGTTGGCAAGCAATGCACCAGATCTTGCTGCAAAGCAAGCTTGTGCTAATAACACAACAAAATTAATATGCAAATTAAGTTGAGGAGATATAACCCAAGTTTGAATAGATACACTTTCACACAACTCTGGATTGGCTCATTAAATTCACCATGGAAAGTCAAACATGGTCATTAAGAGCACAAATACCTTTTAAGTTATGTGATTGTAGTCATTTAAGAGCAGTGCAAAGAGTTGGTACGATTGTTAACACATTGATACATTGTTGTACCAGCCACAGCTGTTAGTTGACCAGTGACTACATCAAACATGAATGTTTGGTTGATTGCTCCATTGCTTTTCTTGTCATAGTGAACAGAAGCATAAAAAATTCTCTGGACACAACAGTCTTTCAGCCATTCTGATCCAGACCTGGGATAATTTTACATTTTTAAAGTTCCATTCTCTTTTCTGCCTAATTCATTCTCTCTTTTTCCCATTATTTAGTTGCCTTTCTGTGCTGGATTTGACTCTATGCATTTCTCAATCATTCATTAACACACAAAGATTTGAAGCAGAGCAAGCCAGAAGCTCTTCCAGTCTGTTCCACCATTCAAAAGGACCATTGCTGAGCTTCTACCTCCATGTTTTCCTGATGAAGGAATGCTGGGTCTATCTCCTGCCCCCCCCAGTAAAATTATGGGGTACTTTCACCAGAAAGACACCAACAGTGGCAGAAGTTGACTCACCATTATGTTCTTAATGGCAATTCGGGATAGGCAATAATTGCTGGCCTTGCCAACAATGCCTGCATCCTGAAAAATCAATAAATAACTACAAAAGTATCGTCATGTAAGGAGAAGCCAAAAAGATTTGGGTCACTACGCTGATGTGATTATTTTGCATTTACTCATACTTGTTTACACAATGGACATTGGATATTCAAACTTTTCTGTGACATCTGAAGCTGAATGTGCACTCAAGAAAATGGAAACAGAATTCATAATAGGTTTGAGGTATTCACCAGTAATATTCTTTTCATATTATATCACGGTCTTTATTGAAGGTTTCTCTCAATAACTGCTGATGCACTGGAATCCATGCCATTTACATTATCAGATGGATTTCTGACAAGGACAGGAGGATGCAAATAACAGTGTGTATAAGTAATTATGCTTTTGCACTTGTTGAGTAATCACAACCGGAATATTAATTGACATGGACTGGCAATGCAAAAACCTCAACACTCTAAAACTGACAACCCATGAATTTGAATTTTAACTTTTGACAGAGGTGGAAAATGGGAGATGGGAATCGGGTATCCATTATGCATGCCAACTGAGTTCCCTGTCAAGTGATTTCAATCTACCAACAGTTTGCCACCTGACAGAGAAAGTTAAAATCTATCTCATGCTGTCCAGTAATATTATTTGGGTTGATTTATCTTTGTAGGTATTGGCAAAGGAAAAGCAACCTCTTGAGATAATATCTTTTGCTGTCAGAGGCACTAACATCATCACATTTCTTTTACAACTCTGGCACCAAAGCTTTGGCAGCTTTCAGTGATAATGCTGAATCAGTTTCTATATCTGCCACAACCAAGATGATTACAGTGATGTACAAATTAATACCGGAGAGATGGCCATCTATCTGTAATAGAAGCACATAACAACACAAATCCCAAGTCAGATTGTTTACAGTTCTTCAGTCTATCTGTGATAACCATGGTTATTCTATATCATTGTTTCCAATAGACAACAACAAAAAAACTATTTAAATATATCAGCACTAAATCAAGGTGTGTGCTCCGCACACATTACCCTTTCTATTTTTAAAATACAGTTATTGCTAGTTTCATCATCCATCCCAGAACAATTTGGACAATGGGTGTTTCCACCAATGATATTAACCCTATTTCAAGATAAAATGATAAAAATGCTGTGAAGGCCAATGAATCAGTTCAGAAAATATAGAATGAGTTTGAAGCGCATGGGCAGTACAAAAACAGAAAAAAACAATGCAGACAAATGTAAATACAGCAAATAAAAAGTTAAATAGTGTACCTAACAATCCATGAATGGTGTTGTAATAGGACAGGGCAAAGAGGAGGTAATTGCAATATTACAGGGCTACCAAGCATGCAAATGTGATTTCATAATGAGAGAACCTAAAAGGAAGCACAAGGCAAAGATTCTTCCAGAAAATTAAATACATTGAAGTATTTTACAAGAATATCATTAAAAAGAACTGCACATAGGAAGATAGGAAACCAACAAGGGGAGAAAGATAACGAATCTTATAAAAGACAATTTCATTCAGAATATAATCAAGCAAGAGTACCAATTATTAATCGAAATGCAATGAGGGGGTTTGAGGGGAGGGGTAATGTTGGTCAGCCACAAAATAATATCAATCTATTCCTCTATCATCCAGCCGATAAGGGGATCCTCACTGCAGAAACACTTAAGTGGCATAATTTTCATTTTTAAAAATTTGGGAACCATCATTCTTAAGTTTCAGGCTCTCGAAACAGCATTGGCAATTTAATAACAAGAGGTTCAGATTAATTGAAATAATCTATTCTTGATAATTGTTGAAGATAATCTCATCTCATTCATTTGGGGGAATTTGAAGCCAAGTTCCAGAAAACAATGTGAAAAGGCAAAGAAGCTAATGTTTCATCACTGTACCCCAACAACTCCCAATTAGTATGATGTTTATTCCAACAATTCTGCAGAAATGTTCTGATGTGAACGTTCTTAGCTCACTATATATAATGAGTTGCTGTAACCAATGCATAATTAACCCATATAGTGCTCTTGGAATACTTGAAGCAAGAAAAATCAAACATTTTATTCATATCACTGAACATGGGAGCGAACATTAAAGGCAACTTTTTGAAGATAATTGCTGACAATCTTTTATTCGTGGGACAAGTTCATGGAAGTGAAGAATAAGTTGGCCTTCAGTTGATAAAAATATGGGGAAAATGCTTATATACAAATGAGAGATATTTCTAAAGATATTGAAACAGACTATTATGAAATATTTTAGTCATAATTATTTTGGTGTACATATAATTCAAAAGCATATGGACTTAGCTTTCAAAGAGTATTTTAGTTGTAAAACAGATTAGATATACTTAGTCTGTGAAGCATAACAATTAAGTAAAGATCATTAGTGCACTCAATTAACATTGATAATGAGTCAAATATGTATTTGTCAGTTTGAAAAGACAGGAGATTCAAAATTTATGAACTATAAACCATGATTAACTAAATGATTATTTGAAGGGGGGGTAGTTCTAAATTACATTATAGAGAGACAGGGCAGGTCAGAGGTGAGGGAATGATTCCTGCACTAAGTGGTTCTCAAAACCTTTTTAAGAAAGCATCACCGTATTGGAAAGATGTTCAGTAACCCTCTTCTGTATTTGCTTAACTTGGCATGTGATGATTTAATAAGCACTGAAGCATGAAACTGCATTAAAAAGTATTGAAGATAAAAATACCAGCCTTGAATATTTGGTAATTAACATAAAGCAAAAAATGTTGGGAATACAGACCAAGTCATTAAGGATCTGAAAGAGAAAATAAAATTTTGATTATTTTTTTAAAACAGAGTCATCAGTTGAGCTCAGTTCAGAACTGCCTAATAGCTCAGGGGACCTTGTGCAATATTAAAAAAGTGTAGAGATTATGTCTCAGATAATAATTCCAAAGTAGTTTAACAGGTCATTTATATCATATATTGATTTCGAAACTTTATGTCCAGTTTTGCTGCTGCATTTGTCTATATACCAAAATAAGTCAATGACTATGGTGTATTATGCTGCCCTGAGAACATAAAACACCATTTTTCCTTTCAACAAACTTTCTTCTCAATATGTGCCTGATTCTGCTTGTCTTCTTTCTCATTTGTTTGGATTTTGATGGTGCCCTGTTTCATGGCATTGTACTTACATTTCCAGAGCAACAAAACGTCTGCACTGTAATCATTTGACTAATACTTCTGAAGTTGGAGTACCTCAGTAAAGATAACGCTGTGCAGTATTTCAGGGACTACTTGTATTAAAATTGATCCAAAGCTCTGTGGTGCCTCATACCAACCTTAAAATGCAAATATTGCTATTCACTCAGAGGTCTTTGGAAAGATTTTCACCTACTTGATTTTAACATTGCTGGTCCAGAATCAAAACCTTTGATGAATTGGATCTTTTGAACTCTGTGAAGAATGGAAGTGTCTTCATGACTTATCAATACTTCAAGGTTTGTCAATAAATCCTTGGTGCTACAAGGTTGGCAAACAAATGATTAATCACATGTAAACTGACAGGTTTTATGATTTTGGGTTTATTGGATAGACACAGGCTAGTTACAAAGAAACCAATGCTCTTGACTGCATTTTACAACAATAAAAAAGAACTAGTGTATGTCACAATGGCTCTTTCCCATTCACTTTGCAGAATTACAATTAAGTTAAAAGATTTGTAGCAACTGTCTTTTCCAATAATATTGCTAACCCAGATGATAGTAAACCAATCTGAATGCACTTGGAGTTAATTTTACACATTCAATAAGTTTCCTACACATCTCAAAGAAACTGAGAGTCCACATATAGAGAATATTTATCACACAATAATCAAACCAGTAACAGGCACACAGACAACAGGGAAAGGCTCCCCATTATTCCAGCTCCCATGTTAATCCAATGCATTTGAGGATTGCAGTGTAATTGCCTGAATACAATCGATGTTGGAAGTATTTTCAATTGGTTCAACATGACATGAACATAGCAAGTTTAAGGTAAATGAATCCCTCACATTTAGGAGAATATAATAGGGCATATAGCACTACAAAAAAATTACAATCCAGAGATAATTGTCCAGTATTTTACAAGGAAGCAGCTGGCTGAGGAAATGCACCTGAATTACTAACAGCCTACACTGTATATCTAATGAGGGTGATGGCTAGATCATGGTAGGTTGGCTCACTGACCTCATTAAGATAGTGGCAGTGAGCGGAGATCACAGTTGTGTCCCCAAGAGGCAGCTCACTACTCACAGAAGGGAAATGAATTTAACCAGATTGGACACTGGCAGACAGACCCAGAGGAATAGAGGCAATGTGGAGATGGCTGTGCGACACAGATGCTTTCTTGCATATTCAATCTGGAGTGGAGGCTAAAGGATGGATATCGGGTTACAGGTGGGGGTGCTCTCCTGTTTCTTCTGTTTCCAGGAGGAGACAAGCCAAAGACTCAGCTACAGTTGAGTTGACAGCCCCCAGTAGTTCCATTCAGTTTGGTTGCACATCTGAGAAACCCTGCTGAGGTCAATCACAATCCAGCTTCGCCAAGGAGCCTGAAACAGCAGTTAGATGCCCAAGCTATACTCGCAATATTTCATACAGCTGTTTCAGAAATTCTGTCCACCCAATCAGACAGACAGCATATCCCTCTCTAGAAAATGTACATTGCAAGTGCCTACCACATTGAATATTTCAATCTGTGTTCCTCACCTACAAAGCAGACTAGTTCAAACAAATTTCTGAGCAACTTTCTCTGAGACTGCATTACCTTATTGTGTCACCATTACAAGAAGGGATAACAACATGGCCACTAACTTATTATGATTCAACTGGTAAGGATGTTTCTATTAAATGGCATGTTGAAGATTTCTATTGCTGCTATAGGAACTGAAATCTGCAATTTTCACAATTATGTGAGTATTTTAGTTACTTTAATATCTTTTCCTCTACCAGTGCATTAATTTCATTTCCTTTCAGTTGAATGATCAATCACAGGGTTTAGTCCCAGCCTAGTCCTGTTGTGCATTTAACAAACTTATGCTGAAACTGCTATATATTAGGGCAGGATGGAATGAGACTGATTCCCAGCCTTTCTGACCCTCCAATGTACAGCAGTGTTGGGCAAAGGGCTGGGCAGAACTGTGCAGTTGGTAGGAGGAAAGGGAATCTGGAACACTGTCAGCACTGCAGTGGGAATTCTGGGGTTTGCCATTGTGTTCTGAGTATTGGCAGGAGGGGAGTCAGAATGTGATGTTTGAATTTATGAATTCCTGTCACCTGTCAGCATTGAGTAGGGGAAGGGAGAATGGGGGTCTGATAACAATTGTGGAAGAGGACTCCAGATATGGCTGCAATGATTTGCAACATTTTAAATAGATGCCTGTAAACATTAAAGACAGGTACTAAACTTGGGGTGAAACCATACTGGTGAGTTGCCGGGGCAGTGCCTCTGACGTATTTTTTATTCATTCGAGGGATGTGGGCTTTGCAAGCTGAGCCAGCATTTAATTGCCCATCCTTAATTGCCCTTGAGAAGTTCATAAGGTGTGGGTCTACCCACGATGCTGTTAGGGAAGAAGTTTCAGGATTTTGACCCAGTGACGGTGAAGGACAGTAACATATTTCCAAGTCTGGATAGTGTGTGGCTTGTAAGGTAACTTCCAGGTTGTGGTGTTCCATGTTTTTGCTGCTCTTGTCCTTCAAGTTGGTAGAAGTCATGCGGTTGGAAGGTGTTGTCTACAGAGTCTTTGTGAATTGCTGTAGTACATCCTGTAGATGGTACAAACTGCTGCTACTGTGCATTGGTGGTGGAATGTGTGAACTGTTGTGGACGTGGTGCTTATCAAGTGAGCTGCTATGTCTTGTATGGTGTTAAGCTTCTTGAGTGTTGTTGAAGCTGCAGTCATCCAGGCAAGTGGAGATTATTCCATCACACTCCTTACTTGAGCCTGTGGATGGTGGAGAGGCTTTTGGGAGTTAGAAGGTGATTCCTAGCCTCTGACCTGCTCTTGTAGCACGTTCTGTATATAGACCATAAGACTATAAGATATTGGAGCAGAATTAAGCCATTCAGCCCATCGAGTCTGCTCTGCCATTCAATCATGGCTGATTTATCTCAACCCCATTGTCCCATCTTCTCACCATAACCCTTAACCCCTTTACCAGTCAAGAACCTATCAATCTCTGCCTTAAATATGTCCAATGACTTGGTCTCCACTGCCCTCTGTGGCAATGAATTCCTTTGATTCACCACCTTCTGGCTGAAGAAATTCCTCCTCATCTCAGTTTTAAAGGGATGTCCCTTTATTCTGAGGCCCTTGGATCATAGACTCTCCTATTAATAGAAACATCCTCTCCACATCCACTCTATCCAGTCCTTTCAGTATCTGGTAGGTTTCAATGAGATCTCCCCTCATCCTTCTGAACTCCATCGAGTATGACTACTCCAGTTCAGTTTCAGATCAATGTTAACCCTCAGGATGTTGATAGTGGGGGATTCAGTGATGGTAATGTCACTGAGCATTGGGGGTGATCACTGGATTTTCTCTTGTTGGATATTGTCATTGCCTGGAACTTGTGTGGCACGAATATTACTTGCCACCTATCAACCTGGGCCTGGATATTTTCCAGGTCTTGCTGCACATGGATGTGGACTGCTTCATTATCTGAGGAGTCACAAACAGTGCTGAACATTGTGCAATCATCAGTGAACATCCCTACTTCTGACCTTACAATCGAAGCAAGGTCGTCAATGAAGCAGCTGAAGAGATTGTTGCGCATTGGACACTATCCTGAAGAGCTCCTGCAGAGATGTTCTGTGGCTGAGATGACTGACCTCCAATCATTACAACCATCTTCTTTTGTGCCAGATATGATTTAAATTTTTTTGAATTTAAATTTTATTTTTAAACTTTATTGACAGCATGGTAACAGGCCCTTACGGCCCAATGAGTCCACACTGCCCATTTTAAACCCCAAATTAACCTACCTGTACATCTTGGAATGTGGGAGGAAACCGGAGCACCCAGAGGAAACCCACGCAGACACAGAAGAACATACAAACTCCTTACAGGTAGCGAGGGGAATCGAACCCGGGTCGCTGGTGCTGTAATAGCGTCGTGCTAACCACTACGCTACCGTTCCGCCCAAACCAGCAAATTCAAACCAGCAGAGGTGTTTCCCCTGATTTCCACTGACTCCAGTTTTGCCAGTGGTCCTTGATGCCACACCCAATCAAATGCTGCCTTGATGTCTAGAGCAGTTACTCTCACTTCATCTCTGGAGTCAATTACCAGATAATCTTCACAGGACTGGTCGGAGATCTTTGTATCCTCTTTAGCCACA
>JARFYF010000063.1:35152169-35162840 GCA_030265395.1 Rhina ancylostomus | reverse complement strand
GATGGTATGTTAATTCTACAGTATTTCTTTGTTCAAGTAGTTATTTAGACAAAATATATGCAAAATAACTGCAATATTCACATTTTAATAATGCACAAATTGCAATTGATGCTAGCCGTACAACTGAATCCTAGTTAATGCCTCTCCTAAAGTAACACAAAATTTGGTAGACTGTATGTTTGAACTAACAGCACCAACAGCAATATTATATATATTAAAAGCAATGTCAGGATGAACAAATACCATGAATAATGGTTTTAACACCTGAAGTACTTATTTCACTCCTCCTGTGAAATTTTCTGATCTCCAATTCCCTGGTGATAAATGCTATGTATCAGAAACTTTACTTCCAAGAGATAATGGGGACATATTCATCTTTTATTGCTGCAAGTGTGCGGATTACCAAGTGAATTCCACAAATATATTTTCATTGCCTTTAATGAAACTCATTCAGGCACCATATATAAACAACAGTGACATTGTTCAGGCTTGCTGGCACCATTGTTCTATGATGCTGTGTACTGATGATGTGCAAGGTGCACAGGAGTAAACCTGTCCTCTCTTCCTCTATTCCAATTTTTGGTCCTCTCCCCACACCAATCCATTCTCCTCTCTGATACCTCTTCATCTACCATTCCATCCATCCCATTCCAATCCATTTCTCAACTCCCATACCCCATTCGTTCCCTGTTCCCATACCTTGTATCTCCCCTGTCTGCATTTACCTTCTCCTTCCAGTACACTTTCTCTGTATAGGATTCCCTCCCCTAATCTGATATCCCGTCCACTGCCCCATTCTGATTTCCTGAACTCTGTTCTTACTAATTTTGATCATTACTCTTCCAGCCCCTTTTCTCCCCCATTTTGAGAGTCTGCCCTCTATCCCCTTCACTCCCAAATCTCACACACTCCAATGCTCTGACCTCTCCCCCCAATATTTTCTTTTACTCACCCAACCACCAACCACAAGGTCCTGTCCTCTCCACCCCTCCATAATAAACAACTGCCAACAGGGTAAACGTACACTCCTGCCTGTCAGACACAGACTCCAACTAATTGCACAGTTGGTCCTTCATGCCCCTTGATGGGGGTTCCACCTGCAGTGGCTCAGAGTCCCTGAAATTTTCATAAATTACAGGAGTCTCCAGGTGAAATCCAGGGAATTCCCAGGTACAGTAAGTAAGCAAATGGACACAGTTGCCCAATTTTACTGGAACTGGAAACAACTTGTTTATTTAGAACTTTATTCTTAATTCACTGGTATGAAAGAAATAAAGTCTATGTTTAGGGAATTGCTGTGGACTCTACAACTTTACTCTGGAAGTGAGAACTGTGTAAAATGAGGCCATGGCCTCTGATGCAAGGTCAGTAAACCCGGAGAAAGGGGTTTCCCTAACATCCTGCAGCACTTAACAGTAAGGCTCCCATGCAGAGGCAGCCTGATGACAGACTAGACCGAAAACATCCCTCAGAGGGCCGAAGCCTCTGATGACAGGTAGGTTCTCAGGTGCAGCTTGTGGGATGATGGAGATGGGGTGTGAGGGCCATTATTCAGGAAGCAGTGATCCTGATTGCTGGATTATGTCCAAATTACAGAGAGGATCTGACTGCGGTTCAAGAGATTCAATAGTGTTCAGCAGTTCTGATAATATTCTAGGGATTTAATCTTCGTTTAAACAGATTATGGAAGGTGGTTGACTGGGTAGCTGACAGGTTTGGAGAAAACATTCCTGTTTTCCCATGCTTGCAAACTGTGTTGAAATGCCACTTACCTCATGGATTCAACCTTTCTGCCCTGCTCTGATTTCCTGGTTTCCCAAGAGCTAGAAAGCCTTGCTGTCTATAATTCTAAACTGAATAACACAAAACAAAGGCAGGAACAACCATCATGATATTTAAATGGTCCACCTGCCTTTTGTACTGCCTCTGTTGAAAACATAAATAAAGAGATTCGAGCCCATCTTGGTTCCTGATCCAGATACTTTGCAATTTAACCTCTGACACAACTACAAACCATGCGTTTTTGGGAGTTAAGATTCAGCCCTATATTGTATTCCTCTTCCTAATGCCTGAAAACTGGTACATTTAGCTCCATCTGCAGGTTGAATCATTCACATACATTTATCCAAGGCTATAATCATTATGGATATGCAAACTCACTGAGGGACCACATACACACAATCAGAATTGTCTATCACACAGGCTCGTGCACACTAAGGTGCTTTGCATATAGTAACACTACACTATCTCTCTGTATCACATAGGGACACACACATGCAAGCCCGCACACGTGCAAGTACAAGCACACACATGGAGATGCTACACCAAGACAAGCAAAGGAAATGAGAAATATAGACCATCTTTTGACCTATGCCACATGCAGACACTCAAGCAGGAGTCACAGGAAACCCAATGTATTTGACATACTTTAATTTCTTCATTTCATAACCCACTATATGCAGATATATCACTGCAATTAGATGAAAAATGCATCAAGTTATGTAGGACACAACAGCCTATTCAATTTTAGGAAAATAAAGCAACATATAGAAATCACATAAAAAAGCCTGACTTTCTACATATTTCAGCAATCTCTGCTTCATGGTTAAGTACTATAATCCAACATTTAAAAAAATAAATAGGTCATATCCACAACTTTCCACAATAAAACCTTGAACCTTTTATGTACAAGACATACGTTTCACATCATCAACTAGTCAGTTATTTAAGAGAGAGAGTTCCACACTGAGTGATAGTGAAAGGTCTTTGGTTTGTTTTTTTTTCAATTTATCAGCTCAAAGAGTGACAGGAATCGGTTTGACGATATTGTTGCATTGAATTTACACAAGGTGAACAATTATAATAATAAAGTCACCATGAAATAAATCAATTCATTTTTGCACTGACTATTACAGAAGTTTGTTCAGAGATTCAGATTACATTCAGAATGAGAGAAAGGCCTTGAATAGCAGTTGGAGCAGACTACAGGGTCTGGTCACATCAAACATTTGATGCAGACTCATCACTTTAAAAAAAATGCATTAACTGCTACTAAGCTGGGAATTCTTATAAGGAGCTAATTTATCAACTGACTTTTTATCACAATTCTAGTACATCTCCCACGGTGTTTCTCACATGCATCAGAGTTATTCTGACAACACTGAACCAAAAAGACTGTAATAGCTGTCCTTGTGCAGGATCTCAAATGGGGAAAAGAAATCCCTTTCATCCTGGATCTATCTTTAGATTCTTCACAAATGTCAGAGCTGCCCCAGATATTGTCTCAGGTTTAATGCCACTGGTTTCTCTTGTAAATGGGTACACCATTTATTGTAATTAGGGAGGTTACTTTAACTGTTTGTTATCTGTCATGCACTGTTTAATTTTGCAGAAGAATGCTAAAGACATTAGGTCTCTCATTTATTAACTAAGGATCCCAATACTTATCCCAGATATCAGACATTGGTGCCAGAATAATCACTTGACCTGACTGTCTTTCTGACATCCAAGGATTATGGGATGCTGCCCTCAAAGTTTAATGTGCCATTGTGTCTGGATGAATATCACCTCTCCCCATGTGTCACGTGGTACTTGAAACATAACATGGATCCATCTATAGTCCCAGCTCATTAAGGATAACAATTTCAGTGGCTGACTTGTTAGCTTTTGGCAAAGATTATTAACATAGTAATTCCTTTTATCTCAGTAACTCCAGGCTGCTTCCATCTGTCAAGGTGACGGAAAGGATGCGGGTCACTGTAAAATTAACACTTAAAATTTCTAAACCTCAGTTTATATCAGGAAAATGTTTGACCAGATTTTGCTGTGAAAATTATGACCGGGCTAATTGTGCCCACTGTTATTTATGTTTGGCAGGCACGGCAGTGTAGCAGGTAGCAGAATGCAATTACAGTGCCAGCAACCTGGGTTCTATTCTGGACACTGTCTGTAAGGGGTTTGTATGTTTTCCCCATGTCTGCGCGAGTTGCCTCTGGGTGCTCTGGTTTCCTCCCACATTCCAAAGATGTACAGTTTAGGAAGTTGTGGGCATGCTCTGTTGGTGCCGGAACTGTGGCGACACTTGCGGACTGCCTCCGGAAGACTCCATGCAAAAGATGTATTTCACTGTGTGTTTCGATGTACACACGACCAATAAAGATATCTTATTTTATATCTTGCAGCAACTTCCAGCGAAGACACATAACGAGCAAAAGTATGGAAATCCATAAGCTATTATTCTAAATGTGAAATCCCTCCAGAAGGCTCATAAAAATGGGATCCCTGCAAGATTTCCCATTCAGCTCCCCACACAGAAGTTGCTGTACATCCAAAGCAAAATACTGTTGATTTTGGAAATCTGAAATAAAACCGAAGATGCTGGAAATTCTCAGCAGGTCAGGCAGCATCTGTGGAGAAAAAGGGAGTTAAAGTTTCAGGTTGAATAGTAGAATATTGTTTAAAAGATTGGAGATGATGGCAGACAGAGGGAGTGGTGGTCCTCGTACATGGAAAGGTGCAGCAAGAAATTAGGAAGACAAATGGAATGTTGGTCTTTACTACAGAGAGAAGTCTTCCTACAACTGTACAGAGCATTGGTGAAATTATAATAATCAGGATTTTTCATACTGTTCTGGCCCCTTTATTTATAGAGAATGCACTCACAACAGAGGAAGAGAAGTTTCACTGGGATGATTTCTGAGATGAAGGAGCTTTCTTAGGAGGAAGGATTGAGTAAGTTGCATCAACACTCACTGCAGTCAGGAGAATAAGAAGTGACCTAACTGAAACACACAAGAGGGAGGAATAGAAACAATTGACATTCATGTGGAAATTAGATGGCTGGGGGTCAGAAAACTGTAAATTGTTGAAGTATCTATAGATGTAGGTGGGAAGAGAAAGCACAGAGTAAAAATACAAAGAAAATATTGATTTTACGACAAGAACAGGCTGAAACAATGAAACAAAGTCCTGTTGGGAATCTTGGGGAGAATGTAGAAGCAGGCTGTATGAGTTTGGAGACTGTGGGGGAATGATCTCCAGAGGAAATGAGGGCAGAGATTGGGAGACAATGGCCTGCTGTTCAGTGATGGGGTGAAGGACCAGTAAGAGGTATAAGGAGCTATCCAGTGATATTCAACCTCTGCAAGGTAGAGGTCAGTTCACCAAACAACAACAGCACTGGCCCTGTCAGCAGCTTTGATGACAATGTTGGGGTTGATCCTTGGTGAGTGGAGTGCTGCAAGTTCAGAGGGAGATAGATTAGCATAAGTTAGTGAAGTGATAAAATTGAGACAGGAAACTGTGATGCTGATAGTTTTCCACAAAGGATTAGAAGCCAAAGTGAGGGTCCAGGTTGAAGGGAATTCTGAAAAAGGGCAAAAAGAATCCACTGTCTGGGGTGAAGATATTTGGAAAAGAATTGGGAGTGGATGCAGAGGTCAAAAATCATTGAGAAGGGACCATAAGGATATGAAGATGAAGCCTCTTCTAAGGATTATCATTCAGGGTTGAAAAGAGGGTCAGAAGGAACAAGACGGCAAGGTTATGATTGATAGGAGGAATGGGACCAGAAGAAAGTGAAGAAGGAAGCAGACAGATATTGGACTTCAGGAATTGTTCAAGTTTGCGATCCTAAAAGGAATGAAAAGGCATCTTTAGTTAAAGTGACAGATGTGGTAAAGGAAGAAATGAAAGCTTGGGCCTGAAATGTAAACTCTGTTTCATAGATGCTGCCTGACCTGCTGAGTATTTTCAGCATTCTCTGTTTTAGTTATGAACTTGTTCGACCAACTTTAAAAGATACCAACCAAACTCACCAGAAAAGTTAAGGCATTTGCAATGTAAATACTTTAACATTCTGACAGGTGTTATTGGCTGCCCACCATCATGTCTGGCACTAAAAATTAACTTTCACAATTGTGATGTCTCATTTATTCAGTTGTAGTGTTGTTGACTTCTTTTTCTCTGTCTTCCTTTATCCACCCTTCTTTCATTATAACATTGAAGTGAAGATTCTATGTGACAGTTCCTGATTCAGATTTTGTTCTGCTCATTAACAATTTGTCCAGTCAATTAGTCAAGCAGAAACACTGTCTCTGACAATGTTCACTCATATCCAAATTGTTGCATAGAAAGCACTGAATTGGCTGTACCTCGGTATGTTTTTCAATCCTTCTTTAAGATGCAAGATGATAGCCAGTAAATTAAGAGAACAAGCAAAGAATTTTATTAATAAAGGAATTTATAGAGAACTAGAAACAGCATTTCTACTGTGTGCGACCTCCACAGGAGCAATCAGACTTGGGGCAAGTTTCATATTAAAGATTACTACTGGGAGCAGTTGTTCATATGCTACAATTCTTTGTGGTAACCAATATTATCACATATATTACATCTATCCTATAATAATGAGAAAGCAAAGATGAGTTCTTTACTCTGACACAAAGTCTTCCAGATACTTCCCATCAGTGAGAACCAGATATGGAAGGACCAGAAAAGAACATCTTGCAAGTTTTGACCCTAACTGACAGCAGTCTTTTCAGGGCCTGAGGTGGTGTCCTCACTCAGCATGCTTAATGGTACACCCACTAATGTCTCCACAAATGCTTCTATCAAGTGGGATTCATTGGTTGTCTTTTTGAAAAGCCATCCACAATGGAATGACTTCCTTTGTTATGACCTCTCTTGGCACCAGAAGAATTGGGATCATTGGTATCCTGAATCCAAACCTGTCTCTATCCCTTGGTTCATCTCCTCCATCCTTTCAATGTCCACTTCACAGTGCATTGTTTGTAGAAATGGGTTTTCAATCCACATTATGCACACGTTTCCCATACGCAGGGCATTTCTTTCTCAGCCATTCGCAATACTTGCAGCATCTAAGCAAACTTAGCTGTACTTTCCTTCCCATGCCTTTTATCTCCAACTTCATTACATTTACTTCAATTTGTCCATCATCTAACATTCCTAGCCTGGGTTTGGGCAACTCCCAGCTTTGCATATTTACATGCACTTTTCTAATTTTAACTCTGCCTCCCGTGGTAGATGGACTCCTGAATTCCACAAATATTCCAGTCCAATAAGTGAGTCCTTCAAATTGGCAAAACTACAATTATCTGTGAACAGTCTTAGCTCCACGAAGAAAAGTATCAAACAATTTTCTCTGCTCTTGGCTGTGCATGAAGAATAATACTGATGAACTATTTCACATCTGGGTGGGTTACAATGTGCTTATAATGCATCTAATGAATTCTGTGGGATCTCATTTGAAGGCTTTATGGTCCTCAATTGGGACAGTCAGATCTCATGTTTGGAGTTCTGATTGAGGCACATTGACTAAATGTTATAGTTTCATCAACCAGTGCCAAGACCTCAGTACTTTTTCCATTCTCCCTTTAAGGTGCCAGAAGGTAGCCAGAAATTTAAATAAGAAGATAGGCAAAGGACTGCAGATGCCAGAACCTGGATGAAAAACACTATGGTGCAGGAGGAATTCAGCAGCCAGGCAGCATCCATGGAGATAAGCAGGTGGTTAAATAAGGCAAATAAATTAAATAAGACTGTTGTCTTCAGCCATCCTGGCGTCAGAGTCTGTAATTTTCTCTCTGATCATATCTGGATCTACAAAAGGTTTTTTGTTCAAAATCTCTCCCTTTGATCAAACATTCCATTGTTCACTCCACTTTTTTCATTGAATCTGATGATCACCATTCCTTTTCCTTATTCTCTGACATGGATTGGAATGTTTTGCTACATTAAAGGCACTAGTTTTGCAAATCCTTTAAAAGTCTGTCCTTTACTCTTACTATTTGATAACTGTATCCAGTGATAAGCCACACTCACACTGCATTGTGTACAAGGATATAAAAATACGAAATGTTTTCAAGAGTGATACCAAAACCACTCAGTTTTGGGACACAAGTCACTTATGAAGGAGTTGATGGGAATATGGGAAGAGTAAAATGGGATAAGTGTAAATGGGTGCTTCATGGTCAAAGTGGATTGGGTGAGTCAAAGGGCCTGTCTCCACGCTGTATAGTTCTATGACAATGTGTACCTTTGATCAAATCACTGCTTAACTTTCCATATATTAACATTCACAACTTCACATTTGTTTTCAGACCACTATTGCTTCTAGTTTATTGCCATTTAGAAAAAGCCCAGATTTGTTTACACTGAAATCAATTTGGTAAACTTGTAGAGAGTTATAGCACAGCATAAGCTGAACTGACCCACAGTCTAAAGGCTACTAAAACTCCTTGCACTTAGTGCTCATCCAGGTACTTGTTAAATACAGTGATGGTCTGTATTAGCCATCCTGTCAACTAGTGAGCTTCAAACCCCCATGACTCTTAAGGGGATTTTTCTTCAATCCCTTCTAACCCTTCTATATTTTTTACAATGCATCTATGGTCCATAGTTACTAGCCTCTCTTTTGAGGGGAATAAGTCCTTCCTATTTTCCCACTAAGATAACCTAACTGTATACACTGCATTTAGATCTCCCCTTAAGCCCTGCCTGTTCCAAAGAAAACAACTGAACCTCAGTTGGTTTTTCCTCATAAATAATGTCTCCATACCAGGCAACCTCAAATCTCCATTAAATACCCTCTTTTGCCCTTTCAAATCTTTCCTGCCATGCTGTGACCAGAACTGTACAGAATACTCTAGTTGTGGCTGGATATTTTACACAGTTCTAGCAAGATCTCTTGCTCTTCTTCTATTCCTAAACAAATAGAAGGTGTCTTATCTTCATTCTTAACCATCTTATCTCTCTGTTCCTCTACACGTCCCACTATATCCCATAATTTATTGTACAGTCCTTTGCCTTGTTTGCCTTCCTCAGATTTATTACTTCAGATTCCTCTGCATAATATTCTATATGTCATTTTTCCACCCACCTGTTTTGTCCTGCCATTTGCTCAACCTATTACTATTGCTTTGTAATTTAATGCTTCCATCTACTTTGCTGACAATTCCACATACCTGTCTTTGCACTGTCTGCAGACCTGGATATGTAGCATTTAAATGCATTTTTAAATCATTTATAACCACGGTGAATAGTTTAACCCACATGCAGATCCCTGTGGGTGTTTACTATTCCCACTGTGCCAAATTGAAGACCTGTCCATTACCCCAACTCTCTTTCTTTTACTGCTCAGATAATTCCTATAATAGTACATAATTTGCCTTCAATTCCACCCCCTTTGAATTTTAGTTAACAACCTTTTGAAAGAGACCTCAACAAATTAATTCTGGAATTCCAGATAAATAGCACCTATAGACATTCTCCTTTTATTGTAATAATCTACTGAGTCACCCATGCCTCATCTTCAAAAAGTTCAGGAAAGTGTGTCAGATATGGCATACCTTTTATATATCCATGATGACTGTATCTGATTGGCTGAACATTTCCAAAGTGTTCTTTCTTTCACTCCATTCCTAATTATTGTTCTTTAGCTATGCTCTGACATCAGATGTTAGGTAACCGGTCTGTAGTTTAACATCTTCCCTTTTCCACCTTTCCAAAAGAATGAAGTGATATGCATAATTTTCCAGTCTAAAGGAATTGAATCAAGAAGTTACTGACAGAAGTTTACCAAAGTAAAAACCTTCCCCCTCAAATTCTATGCTATCAGCTAAATGTTAATGGACCATTAGACCGTAACTAAACCTGTCTCATTGCTCATTCCTAAATACAATATCAAGATTTAACCTGTGGTATGAACCATACTGCAGCAGAAAACTATCCTGAGCACATTTGGAGATTAGCTAATCTGTTTATCCCAATCTGTATAAAGGCTAAAATCTCCTATAAAATTACTCCGCCTTTCCCACACTTTTCTAATCTCTACATTTATGCATTCTACCAATGCCACCCAGGATCTACATACAACTCTCATCAGGCTTTTAAACTCTTTTCTATTTCTTAATTCTACCTATAAATTCTCTGCTACCTGCTGATTTTTATATCCTCGTTCATCAATGAAACAACCTCATCCTTCATCACAAAGGGCACTTCTCGCTGCTTACCATTCTCCTAATTTATTCCATTGTAAATTGTAATTCACAGTTCAGACTATTTTGTAGCCAAATCTCAGTAATGGTCACCACAGTGTATTCCCCTTTGGCTATATTTGTCCCTGGACCTCAAAATTCCTGGCATACATATAAAGAAAACTTATTTGGATCACAGAGCTTAATTTGTCCTTTTGCTCTAAAATGCTAATCCCATATTTCCCTTTCCTAATTTAATTTTTTGATTCCCCTTTATGTCCAGTGGCATTTCTGACTATTTCTCTAGTCTTTTTCCTTTCATTTGCCCTAAAATCCTATGTGTTCACCAATAGCTTGTCCTGATCCAACCATGTAGATGCCATGGCCAAGAAAGCTCACCAGCGCCTCTACTTCCTCAGGAAGCCAAAGAAATTTGGTATGTCCTCGTTGACACTCACCAATTTCTATCGATGTGCCATAGAAAACATCCCATCTGGATGCTTCATGGCTTGGTATGGCAACTACTCTGCCTGTGACTGCAAGAAACTGCAGAGTTGTGGACACAGCTCAGCACATCACAGAAACCAGCCTCCCCTCCATGGACTGTCTATACCTCTCACTACCTTGGTAAAGCAGCCAGCATAATCAAAGACCCCACCCAACCTGGACACTCTCT
>JARFYF010000063.1:35112697-35126350 GCA_030265395.1 Rhina ancylostomus | reverse complement strand
AGACATATCAATGCAAAGTTTTCAACCTGTCATTACACAGTCCGGGCACCAGGTGATATCATTTACTTCTGTCAAGCAAATGCAGGTGAGGAGAGGCAGACGCAGTAAGTGTTGGGAAGAAACAATAAGAGAAGAATAGAGGAGAGGAGATAGATATGGGAGTGAAGGAGAGAGGAGGGGGAGACAAGAAAACAGGAGTACCAAGAAACATCAACACAAAGACAACAGAATCAACTCTGAGACACAGGAGATTCTGCAGATGCTGGAATCTGGAGTAACATACACAAAATGCTGGAAGAGCTCAGCAGGTCAGGCAGCATCTATGGAAGGAAATAAACAATTGACATTTCAGAGTCAACTCTAAGGGAGATCATGTACAATTGTCTACCACATGTAATCAGGGGAAATTGATTTGTATCTTATGAATGGTTAGATATCTGTCAGTCCTTTCTGTCTGACATATAAGTAATTGGTAGGATGTACTATTTACTTAATAAAGAGATTATCAATAGTACTTGAAAATATGGCACCGAGTAATTAAGAAGTTAATGAGATACTAATAGGGCTAGAAGTTGGGGTCAGTTGTGCATTTCCTGAGCTCACAACTGGCAGACTTATTGATAGCAGATCTACCAAATTTGGTGCTGAATGGTGAAGTGCTGTGCAGCAGCAGGGCCTTGAGGTCATACAGGGGTGAGAAGCAGATAAGCCTTCTCTATGAAACAGCTGAAAACAATTAAATAACTAATTCACCAGCTCCTCTACTCATCTCCTCCCACAACCCCAACCCTCCCATCCCACACACACAATTTGCTGGATGTCAGCATTTCAAGTTCAGGGGATTAATGGTTCTGAACACCCCTGACATCCAGAAGCATTCAAAAATCTTCAACAAATATTAAGATGTAATTAAGCAATTACAAAATTTTAAGAACCAGGATTTTTTTTAAATAAAAAAAACTTCAAAATGCTTTTAAGCAATTAAAAGCATTAAACTCAATGAATTAAAACAATTCCATAACCTGTACATAACATTGTTCTGTGCAGCAACTCCTCTCCATTCAAGTGAATAGACAAGCTATTCAAGCTATTTACACAGTTCAGCAGGCACACTCGCCAGTATAAGTGCTGGAGAATGGCAGGAAGCTTGCTCTCTACTGCTGGGTGCCATTTAGTGATGTCATTGGCAGATCTGGAACTGATAATCTGTAAGTGGTGAGCTCAGGTATTCACCACTGACAGCAACTTCTGGCCCAGTGGGTATCTTGGTAACACTTCTGAAGAAAACACTTGGTGACACAGTGGTGCAGCTGGTAGAACAGCTGCCTCACAGTGCCTGATACCTAGGTTGAATTGGACTTTGGGTGTGGTCTCTGTTGAGTTTACACATTCTCCGTCTGATGAATGAGTTTCCTCCTGGTATTCCTGTTTCCTTCCATATCCTAAAGACATGATGCTTGGTATACCAATTGACAACTCTACACCGCCCCTAGAGTGCAGGGGAGTGGTGGTGGGGGGTGTTGATGAGAACGTGGAGAGAAATTTTTAAAAATGGGATTAATATTGGATTAATGTAATGGGTGGTTGATGGTCAGAGGGCCGAAGGGCCTGTTTCTATGTTGCAAATCTCCAGGTCTTTGTGACTCAATGCCATTCATTTTTGATAAACTGTTCATTAAGGGATTGTATTTTCTATTAACTATTTTTGCAGTGAGTCCAATGTCAGATTACAGTCAGAGAATCACCAGCAACGGGTGGAACTACTGGCATTTCCCAACAAGTTCAGGCTTGTAGAGTTAGAAGCATAAGACACAGATATTGATTTAAAATCTCAAGGATTATGCTGTTGTACAGCTGTGTTGGACAAACATACACATCCCTATAAGTAACATGCTTAAACTATAGCCACTTTTCTTAACAAAGTCTTCAATCTATACAGAGGGTTGGATTGTGCATCAGCTGGCACATGCCTCACATTAGTCATTCTGTACCTTGTTCCTCCATTCATGCCAACCCCATAGCTGAACTATCCTTTCATTGTACTGTAATGGGAAGTGGCCACAAGTGGCAGAACCCCAGCTCCACCACCCAGACCACCCTCATGGCATTTGACAGCTCACCATTATCAAAGGCACAGTTTTAAAATATCTCATAAGATTATGAAAAACTACAGGAAATTAATCAAAACATAACCATCAAATGAATGGGGTTCCCACTGAGGGGCTTTGCAACTCAACATGATCCAGAAGCAGAAGACAAAAGAGGTAGCAGATGCTGGAATCTGGAACAAAAAACAGAACACTGGAAGAATTCAGTGGGTCAACCAGCATCTGTGAAGACAAATGCTGTTTGTCGCCATTTTGAATCAAGATCTTGCATCAGGACTGAGAGGGAAGGGGAATATTGCCAGAACACAGAAGTACAAGGGAGAGGTGGGATTATGGGCAGACTGAACCAGGTAAGGGAGGTGGGGGGGGGTGGGGGAGCAGGAGGTGGGAAAGGTGAACAAAAGGGAAAGAAACCAAAGTGGACAAACCTAGTGTGTGGTAGAAGAACACTGAGGGTGTGGGTGATCTGAAATTGGAAAGTTCAGTGTTCATACCACTGGATTGTAAGCTACCCATGCAGAATATGAGCTGTTGTTCTTCCAATTTGCATTTGGCCTCTCAGTAGCAATGGAGGACCGACAGAATGGGAAGGAGAGTTAAAATGACATGCGACCTGAAGCTCAAGATGGATGTTGCAGTCAGAGCACAGGTGCTCTGTGAAACGACACTCATGATGTGAGCAGTGATGCCAGATGTCAGTGTAGAGGAGGCCACATCGTGAGCACTAAATATAGTAGGTGAGGTTGGAAGAGATGCAGGTGAATCTCTGCCTCACTTGGAAGGGCTGTTTAGGTCCCTGGATGGTGGTGAGGGAGGAGCTGAAGGGACAGGTGTTACATCTCCTTCGGTTGGAGGAGAAATTGCCAAGGGATGGGGAGGAGTGAGCAGAAAGGGACGAGTGCACCAGGGAGGCCTGAGTAGAGAGTCCCTGCAGAAAGCAGAAAGCAGGGTAGCAGGAACTGTTGGTGGGATCACATTGGAACTCGTCAAAATGGTGAAGAATGATATATTGGATGTGGAGGCTAATGGGGTGAAAGGTGAGGACCAAGAGAACTCCATCTTTGCTCTGTCTGGGGAGTGGAGGGTTAAAGTAGATGAGTGGGAAATGGAGGAAATGTGTGTGAGGGTTGCATCAACGATGGCAGAGGGGAAATCATGTTTCAAGAAGAAGGAGGACATTTCAGAAACCCCAGGGCAGAAGGCCTCATCTTGAGACAGAAACAGGGAAAAAGGGATGGATTCCTTATGGGAGGCAGGGCAAGAGGAGGTTTAGTTGAGGTAGGTGCAGGACTCAGTGGGTTTATAAAAGATAATGAGAAGGAGACAGATCCAGAAGTAGTGTTGGACTTGCTGGATATGCCAGCATTTCAGCTCCATGCAGTGTCGTCTGAAGACAGAGAAATCAAAATATCTGAACATTGGCACTTGATCCAGCTCAATACCCCAAACATTCATAGTCACTGATGTCGTTCTGAAATGTCATGTTGTAATTTAGGAAACACAGCAATAAGACTCCTAAGACATCAACATTGATTGAATATGAAGGCAAAATCTTAAGCTTTTAACACCATAATTATTTTGTTTTCTGAAGCCATAGAACAGAAACAGTTATAATCTCTGTGTGTTTTATCATTTCTGTCGTTCTAATACATTCGATAAAAATACTCAATATAAAAATTACCCAAGGAAGGGATTTTGACATTTTACCTCTAGGACTTCAAATAATTTTGAACAGCACCTGTGTGCAAAAACTAAGCAATAAAGCAACATTTCACCAGTAGACCTGAACTGGATGGAACTGTTATATCCTGGGAATTCTGTAATTGTATATGCTCAAACTGTATGATTGTTTCCTAATCATGCATCTTAATTTGAATGCATCTAGAGTATATCATACTCTACTGATGTTTGAATCAAACTGTCTATTAAACCGTGTTGACTGGCTGAAATTTTGATGAAGAGAAATGAAGAATCCTTAAAAACAATTAATCAATAGCCATTTTTATTCCTAAAGATATCAACCTGAAATCAACAATTACCATAAAAAATGAAAATACAAAAATAAATGTTTGAAGTTAGTTTTGCTTTCTAGCTCAATATATTATATAGCCCAAGCCTCTTACATTTATAACACAAAAAAATGAACAATTCTGTAAAGTTCTTTAAAAAATGTCACGATAGTTGTAAGTTAAACCTCCTTCATCAACTTCCACTCACAAAGGCTTGTTCCACTCCCTGGGGAATTAGGCCTGAGTTTTGTTGTATTCCCAGAACAATCAGTTTTCAGCTGGATCTTGCTTGCTGGTATTTTCTGGACTATACATGCACAAGCTTTTATAAGTTGTCATGCCTCATTTGAAACCTTAGCGCATACATGGATCACTAGTGTCATTACTGGCATACTAACATGTGCAACTCATTATCCCAACCTCATAGCTGTCTCTCAGGCTGGCTGCCTGTAGTGCACTATTAGAAATTACCATTTTTATATGTACTCATTAATTTTCAACAACTGGGCTGCTGAAACTCAGAAGTCCAAATGCCAGCTGAAACATTCTCTCCAAAGTTGCTTTCCAGAGCCCACAATATTACAAAATTCCATATGATCATTGCTAAAATCTTACTTTCATCTTTCAGCCTCTTGCTTCAGTCTAACTGCAGTAACGTTCTCTTCAAATTCATTCCATTCCATGCTTCAGAGATTGACATGCAAATCTCATAATTCTTTGTACAGCAGCTAAGTACACTTAATTATTAATTCTATTCCATTATTAATTCAGATACCACTCTGTTTAAAATTACTTACTTTAGCATATGCATTTACTACACGTGATATTTAACAAGCTGTATATGCAACATTGTTAATCACTGCAGTTAATATTTGGTTGCCTCAAATAATTGACCACATATTCCTGCTAAAATAACTGCACTTAACAGCTTTTGCCATTCTAATTAATGCGTATCAAGTGTGGCAATATGTGATAAAGAGATAGCCCATGCTTTGTGAATCAAATTGCTGAAATATTTTCACCACTCTGCAAATAATCTCACGAAATCAATAGCTTACCGTTGACCACTCCAGGATTTTAAAGAGGTGGTTATTATTTTGGGGATAGGATGGGAGGAATTGCCCCTAATTGAACAACCCTGCACACACTCCTACCAATAGGGATGTTCACAGTACAGAAAAAGTTTAAGATTCTCACACATCTGAAGTAACTGCACCATATCTCAGCTACCAGCAGCAGCACCACCACACTGTCACACTTCACAAAACAGTACTCCAACAGACACACACCCACATATCACACCTTGCACACGTTTCTGGCTACACAAGCAAAGCAGGCAGGTATGCATTGCAATATATTTACTGACACTATTCCCTGTGTCTTGCAGGAGAAACTGGCACACTATCACCAGCTGCAACAGCTGATTGGCAGGTGGTATAATGTTTCCATTGGTTGAGCTGTCTGGAGGAGAGGGTACTGGAGCTCAAGGGTTGGCCTGCACAGAGGAGCAGAGGACTCGAGATCAATAAAGGTGATACCAATCTCATCTCTAATCCTCCTCTCAGTATCCACAGAACCCCCATCATCCCCATCTTGCATTATTTTCCGCCCGATAAAATTCACATATTTTAAACACGCCACTCTTCCTTGTCTTATCCCCTCATCATGACAGATACAGTGATATGAGATCTTCTTCTTCTTTGAATGTGATGGTGCTTCACTAAGTTTTGTTTTGAGTATTTGAAATGCAAGGCTAGCCACTGTCACATCTGAGGTTAGGCCCACAGAGCCTGAATACACAGTCCTCAGCAGGACATCATTCGTGTTCCAACCACTGCCATTGCCTGTCATTTGGCCGTCGGCCACACTACTCAAACTGCTGTCATTCATGGCAAGATAATGCAGTCTGAAACCAAGATATCTCAGCAAAGAGCTGCTCACAGTCACCTAAGTGGCCCTCCACAAGTTCCTCCATAACAATGAGCAATTATCTATCGCTTTGTCTATAGCCACTGGGGAAGCACTGCGCAGAAATTATGGGGCTGGCACTGGCATATAGAAAACAAGGTTAAGTTTTGGTTCAAGAAAAAGCTTAGAAACTGCTTCACAAAGTGTGCTTCGCATTCAGCCCGTGAGAACCAAAATTAACTCAGAATGAATAACATCAGGATAATTTCTGGGTGAAACTACAACCTTCGCAAAATTGGACCAGGTACTTCTGGACAGAACCGAAATTGGTGCATCAGCATCAATGCGATTACTTAGTATTGCCAGTGCCACAACTTTTACCTGCTTTCCATTGAAAATGGATCTTCTACATTAGGAGAGCAACCAGCATATGAAAGACAATTAAGCAAAGATCACAAGTCAATAAATCTCTATTGAGATGTGAATGGGTTTTAATTTTTACTTCAGTGTTTTGATCATAACACCTGATAGTCATATTCCAATGATCAAAACAATTTTTCTTCCTCCATCATTGTTAGGATCCCTTTTATGTTCTGTACCTTAGTGCATTAGGCTATTATCCTAGATTCAATAATTATCCCTCAGTTGTCTGTGGCACAGAACTCCATCAGGGTAGTGGATTGAATGGGAGGTGGCCATACATACTGAAAATTGCATTGACCCTCATCCTCAGTGTTTCCGCCCATGTCTATGGCAATCTTACGAACATACAAACATACACATTAAGAGCAGAAGCATTCCACTTGACCACTCAAACCTTCTCTGCTATGTTAATAAATCATGGCTGCTTTGACTGTGACCTCAATTTTGCATTCTCTTCTACCCAGGGTAACCCTTCACCCCCTTGAGTATCAAGAATCTATCTACCTCTGCCATAAAAATATTCAAAGACCCTGCTTCCACTGCCCTTTCAAAAAACAATTTCAAAAACTCATGACTCTCTGAGGAAAAAAACACTGTGCCTCATCTTTGTCTTAAATGGACAGCCCCATTTTTTGTTGAAAGCAATAACCCCTCATTCTGATGTAAGGTCATTGATCTGTAATATAAACAGTTTCTCTTTTATCACTGACACTGTCTGATCTGCCAGGCATTTCTGACTACTATTACCTGCATTTTACAGCCTTTAAATGTCTCTGTCTTTTCTTCGCTCTCTCTCTAATTACGCTCATGAACCTATCATTCATCTATAAATTTGCCGACAACACCAATGTTGTTGGTAGAATCTCAGATAGCAATGAGGAGACTTACATGAGTGAGATAGGTTGATTGGTTGAGTGGTGTCACAACAACAACCTCGCACTGAACGTCAGCAAGACCAAGGAACTGATTGTGGACTTCAGGAAGGGGAAGTCGGGAGAACTCACACCAGTCCTCATTGAGGGGTCAGTGGTGGAAAGGGTGAGCAGCTTCAAGTTCCTGGGCATCAACATCTCAGAGGATCTATCCTGGGCTCAACACATTGATGCAATCATGAAGAAGGCACGCCAGTCGATCTACTTCATTAGCAGTTTGAGGAGATTTGGTATGTCACCAAAGACTCTTGCAAATTTCTACAGATGTACGGTGGAGAGCAATCCGACTGGTTGCATCACAGCCTGGTATGGAGGGTCCAATGTGCAGGATCAAAAGAGGTTGCAGAGGGTTGTAGACTCAGCCAGCTCCATCATGGGCACCGCCATTGAGGACATATTCAAGAGGCAGTGCCTCAAGAAGGCAGCATCCATCATTAAGGACCCTCACCATCTGGGACATGCCCTCTTCTCATTACTACCATCAGGAAGGAGGTACAGGAGGCTGAAGACCCACACTCAATGTTTCAGGAACAGCTTCTTCCCCTCCACCATAAGATTTCTGAACGGTCCATGAACCAATGAACTCTACCTCGTTATTCCTCTTTTGCACTATTTTATTTATTTATTCTTCAGTAACACAGTAATTTTTATGTCTTGCACGGTACTGCTGCTGCAAAACAACAAATTTCACGATGTCTGTCAGTGATAATCAACCTGATTCTGATACTCACATCTGGAAAAACACAGACTTATTAGCGATAGTCAGCATGGCTTTGGGTGGAGGAGGTCATGTCTTACAGGAAGTGATGAAGATGATTGATGAGGATGGGGTAGTGGATGTTGTGTACCTGGTCTTTAGTAAAGCATTTGACAAGGTCCCTTATGGTAGCCTGATCCAGAAGGTTAAAGCATATGGGATCCCTGGAGATTTGGTAGATTAGATTCAAAACTGAAGCCTTTTAAAGACAGAGGGTAGCGGTGACGGGGTGTTACTCTGACTGAAGGTCTGTGACCAGTGGTGTTTCACTAGGATCAGTGCTGGGACCTTTGCTGTGTGTGATATATAGAAATAACAGATGAAAATGTAGGTGGGCTGATTCAGCAGGATATAGAGCAGTTGGAAATGTGTGTGAAGGAATGGCAGAGTGAGTTTCATCCGGACGGGTGTGAGGTGTGGCACTTTGGAAGGTCAAATGCAAAAGAACAGTGGCAGGACCCTCAGGAACACTAATATACAGAGGGATCTTGGGGTGTAAGTCCATAGCTCCCCAAAAGTAGCAACACAAGTAGAAAGGTGGTAAAGAAGGCATACAGTGTAACTGGGTTCATCAGTTGGGGTATTGAGTATAAAAGCCAAGAAATCATATTGCTGCTATACAAAATTTGGTTAGGCCACATTTGAGGTATTGTGTTGCAGTTCTGGTCGCCACATTACAGGAAGCATATGGAGATTTTGGATAGGGTGCCAAAGAGGTTCACCAGGATGTTGCCTGGATTAGAGAGAGAATTAGCCTTATGGAGAGGATGGACAAACTTGGATTGATTTCTCTGGACTCTTGAAGGCTGAGGGGCGTCCGATAGAAGAATATGAAATTATGAAAGGCATAGATAGGGTAGATAATCAGAGTCTTTCTCCCATGGTGGAAATTTTAAATATTAAAGCGTTGAGGTTAAGGTGAGAGGGAGAAAGTTTAAAGGAGATTTACAAAGCAAGTTTTTTTACACAGAGAGTTGTAGGCACCTGAAATGTGCTGCCAGGGGAAATGGTGGAAGCAGATACAACAGCAATGTTTAAGAGGCATTTAGGCAGGATCAAGCAGCAAATGGGGGGAGACAGACCATGTCCAGGCAGATGCAATTAGTTTGAATTGGCATCATGGTTGGCACTGACATCATGGGCTGAAGGGCCTGTTCCTGTGCTGTACTGTTCTATGTTCTCTTTAGCTTAATCACATCTTCTTATAGTATGGCGACCAGAACTGCATGCAATATTCTAGGTGCGGTTTCACCAATGTCTTGCACAGCTGGAACATGATGTCCCAACTCTTGTACAGAATGCTCCATCTGATGATGGCAAGCATGCCGCATGCCTTCTTCACCGCTTTGTCTGTTTCGACACTGTCAGAGAACTATGTACTCGTACCCCAAGGTCTCTCTGTTCTATAACACTCCCCATGGTCCTGTTGTTCACTGCTTAAGTCCTGACCCGGTTTAACTTCCCAGAATGCATCACTTCACACTTGTTCCATCTGCCATTCCTTTGCCCACTTTCCCAGTTGGTCTTGATCCTGCTGTAACCTTAGAAAACTTTCTTCACTCTCCATCACACCACCAATTTTGGTGACATTCGCAAACTTATGCCACTTACACGCTTATCAAGATTGTTAATATATTTGACAAATAGTACCAATCCCTGTGGCATACCACTGGTCACAGGCCTCCCACCTGAAAAACAACCCTCCACTACCACCCTCTGACTCCTTCCACCAAAACAATTTTGTATCCACCTGGCTAGCTTACCCTGGATCGCATATAATCTCACCTTCTGGACCAGCCTACCATGAAGGACCTTGTCAAAGGCTTTGTAAAAGTCCATGTAGACAACATCTACTACCCTGCCCTTGTCAATCCTCTTGGTTACCCCTTCAAAAAACGCAGTCTTTGGAGAGGTGACCAAGAGGGTGATGGAATTCTCTACCCTGGAGCATTGTTGAGGCTGGATCATTAGGGGTTTTTGAAATGGAGGTAAATAAATTTTTGAAAGATCAGGGAATTGAGGGCTATAGGGAATTTGTACAGAAGAGGAGATGAAGCCTTATGCAGATCAGCCATGATAATATTGAATGGCGGGGCAGGCTTGAGGAGCCAGTTGGCCTACTCCTGCTCTTGTTTTCTTATTTTCTTGTGTTCTTATTGGTCCTTCTCTTTGATCTCATGGATCTCACTGAATCAAGGAAGTCACGTTAAACATGCCTGATTTTAAAAAGCTGGCATCCATAACAATGGTTCTTCCCTGTTGGCCTCTATGAAGAATCTGTCAAATTTATATTGTTGTCACTGCAGGCACATTGTAATCTGTGCTCTAACACAGCACCACATACACTGGAAAACAGACTAAAAGATATAGCTCAGATTGATAAATCTTTGAAGTGGCAGCACATGTTGAGAAAGCCGATAGTAGAGCATAAGAATCTTAAGTTTCATAAACAGAGCAAAGAAATTATGTTTAACCTTTATAAAACACGACTAGAGATTCCATCCCAATCTAGTCACAGTTTAAGAAGGATGTGAAAGTGCTGGAAGCAGTACAGGAAAGATTTCCCAGAATTCTTCCAGGGAGGTGGGTTTCAAATTACAAGACAGACTAAAGAGCTCAGGGGTCACAAGAGACTGCAAACGCTGGAATCTGGAGCAACTAACAATCTGCTGGAGGAATTCAGCAGGTCGAGCAGCGCCCACAGATGCTGTTCAACCCACTGAGTTCCTCCAGCAGGGTTGCTCTCCCTGGAGCATAGAAGAGATTTGTTAGAGGAGCAAATAACATTGATAAGTTAGTAAACAGAGAGGAGGTAAGTGGCATTGACTAGCTTGGTCTGCTTAAAATTAACAAAGACTCAGTTGAATAAAATCTCCTTCTGTGTTAAAATGAAATCCCATGAGTCAGACATTGGCAGATTAATTTAAACTGAATTCACATAGAGACAGCAAGCCTGACATGTGAAGCATCCTGAAATAAGTGTATAGGTATAATTTGAGAGGCTGAACACTTCTTTTGATGATAATATGAAGTCTTTCCACGACAGAGTTGTCCACAAATCAGGGATGAGATCACAAAATAATTATAGCTAGAAAACAATGAGAAAGAGTATTGGAAGAACTTCATTCAGTTCACTTGGACATTGTTAACATGCAGACAATAGTACACTCTGTACATATACACCTAGGTCTCTGTTCTACAACACTCCCCAGGGTCCTGTCATTCATTGTGTATGCCCTGCCTGACTCAACTTCCAAAATGAATCACTTTGTACTTACCTGAGTTAAATTCCATCTGCCATTCCTTTGTCCACATTCCCACTTGATTTAAATCCTGTTGTAACCTTGGACAACCTCCTTCATTGTCCACCACACCACCAATTTTGGTGTCAATCACAAATTTATTAACAATGTCACTTACATTCTCAAGTAAATTGCTAATATTTATGACAAACAACATGGAGCCCAGCTCCAGTCCCTGTGGCACAGACTGGTCAAAGATCTCCAATCTGTAAAACAACCCTCCACTACTACCTTCTGACTCCTTCCACCAAGCCAATTTTGTACCCAATTGGCTAGCTCACACCAGATTCCATGTGATCTCACTTTCCAAATTAGTCTACTGTGCTGGAGCTTGTCAAAAGCCTTGCTAAAGTTCATGTATACAATGTCTATCACCCTGCTCAGGCTAATTCTTATGGTCATCTTCTCAAAAAACTCAATTAAATTTGTGAGACATGATTTCCCACACACAAAGCCATGCTGACTATCCCTAATCAGTCCTTGCTTTTCTAAATGCAAATAGATACTCTTTTTCAGATACTGGAGGGGACTCCAGTAACTCACCCACCACTGATGGAGGGCTCAGCTCCAACCCCTTCTTAAATAAAGGCACAACATTAGCCGCTCTTTAGTGTTCTGGTACCTCACCTGTAGCTAAGGAACATACAAAAATCTCTGCTAGAGCCATACCAATTTTTTCCCTTGCTTTCTGCAACATCCTAGAATATACTTGGGCAGGCCCCAGGGATTCATGCGCCTCAAGACCACCAATGTCTCCTCTTTCGTAATATCAATCCACCTGTCACCTACCAGCCTCTATCCCACCTCCCCTTATACAGGCAATGATTCCTCTTCTCTCTCAGTCCTAATACAGGGTCTTGACCCAAAACGTCAACTTATATCTTTTGCCTCCACTGTTACTGCCTGACCTGTGTAGTTCCTCCAGTGTTCTGTTTTTTGCTCCATCATATGCATTCCTTTTTTGTCTTCATAGCACTGCGAGTATACCTTCAAGAAGGTAGCCTTCTGCTACCTTCACAAGGGCCAAATTGATAAATAAATGCTGACATTTTCAGCAATGTCCAGAGCTTGAGATTGGATATTTAAAAAAGAGGTGTGGGGATGGGGCAAGGGACTGGGCTGGCATGTTCTAGCAGGGAAATCTGGAGCAGGCCTGGGATGCAGAGGCAGGAGGAGCCGACAGCAGCTGGTATTACAGGTTGAAGGTGGGGGATAAATCTGGTGATCAAGGGACAGCATAAAGATCAGAGGGGTTGGGGAGGGATTGTTCCAGTGTGGGGTGGGAAGGCCTGAGAATTTCAGTGAGAATTTTACTTTGCTGCATCCTCTTAGACTGGCAGCATGTGATTACTGTTACTTTCCCAAAGAGCCCCACAATGGGCACAGTTCGCACAGCCTCACCAAGTTCTCCTGCAACACCCCAGCACAAGAATGACACCACCATTGATCCTGAAATCACATCATGGTCAGCAAGGTGACTGGAAGTACCTGATCAAATTTCCAAATTGCCTTTATTTGACTTGGAAATGGTCACAAATAGAACATAGAACAGTACAGCACAGTAGGGGTCCTTCAGCCCACAATGCTGTGCCAACCTATATAAACCTACCCTTCTCTCCTACACAGCCGTAACCCTCTATTTTTCTTACATCATGTGCCTATCCAAGAGTCTTTTAAATGTTCCTGTTGTATCTGCCTCCACCACCACCCCGAGCAGTGCATTCCAGGCACCCACCATTCCCTGTGTAAAAAAACCCTACCTCTGACATACCCCTAAACTTTCCCTCTCTGACCTTAAACTTATGTTCTCTGGTATTGACCATTGGCGTCCTGGGGAAAAGGTGCCGGCTGTTCACTCTGTCTATCCCTCTCATAATCCTGTACACCTCTATCAAGTCACCTCTCATCCTCCGTCACTCCAAAGAGAAAACCTCTAGCTCACTCAACCTTCCCTCATAGGACATGTGCTCTAATCCAGGCAGCATCCTGGTAGATCTCCTCTGTACCCTCTCTAAAGCTTCCACATCTTTCCTATAATGAGGCACCAGAACTGGACACAGTACTTTAGGTGTGGTCTAATCAGAGTTCTGTAGAGCTGCAACATTACCTCACGGCTCTTGAATTCAATTCCCTGACTAATGAAGGCCAGCACATCATATGCCTTCTTAACCACCCTATCAACTTGCGTGGCAACTTTGAGGGATCTATGGACTT
>JARFYF010000063.1:34968762-34982946 GCA_030265395.1 Rhina ancylostomus | reverse complement strand
CTGCCAAACTAGTTTAAACCACCCCCTAACAGCTCTAGCAAACCTGCCCACAAGAATATTGGTCCCCCTCCAGTTCAGGTGTCAACTGTCCTTTTTGCACAGGTCATACCTTCCCCAGAAGACATCCCAATGATCCACAAACCTGAAATCCTGTCCCCTGCACCTACTCCTCAGCAGCACATTCATCTGCTAAATCAATCTATTCTCACCCTCACTGTTCGTCCTCCCCCTTCAGGATGCTGTAGGCCCGATCCAAGATGTCCCTGACCCTGGCACCTGGGAGGCAACCTACCATCTGGGAGTCTCTTTCATGTCCACAGAGTCTCCTGTCTGCCCCCCTTACTAATGAATCCCCTATCACTACCACTCTCCTCTTCTTTTCCCCCTTCCTTTCTGCACCACACAACCAGGTTCAGTCCCAGAGACCTGATGACTGTGGCTTTCACCAGGTAGTTCATTCCCCCACCCAAACCAGTTACCTGTTATTGAGTGGAACAGCCACAGGGGTACTTTGCACCTCCTGCTTTTCCCTTCCCCTCTCCCAACAGTCACCCAGCTACCTGCCTGCTGCAGCTCCAGTTCCCTAACACAGTCTGTAAGGAGCTGCCGCTGGATGCACCTCCTGCAGATGTAGCTATCAGGGGGACGAGATCTCCCACATCTGCCAGGAAGAACACACCACTGACCCTGGATCCATTGTCACTACTTTAGCTGGGCACTAGAGACCGAGAGTAGTGCTCCAAGTCATGGCCCTCTCTACCTGGAAAAGAACTGGATCCCGACACTCACCTCTTAAATGGCTCTCACTTCTCACACTGAGAGTCCCGCTTCTTGCTCCAAGTCATGGCCCTCACTACCTGAAAAAGAAGCTTTTTGGCCAACAAAACTACTGAAGGGGAGGTTGATATCATTATCATTAAGCCAATGAGATTTACTGTACAGAAGACATTTAAAGGGCTTTCTTGACCACAGAATGTTCCAAGGCACTTTGGTGAAGTTTTTCGAGGTACTACCACCCACCATTTAGGAAATATGGCATACAGAAAGATTCCACAAATGGCAATGTGACAATGACAAAACAATTAATTGAGGGATAAACTGCCTGAGATAATGGCATGATTTTGAAGAAAACCAGGGTTTTCTTTGTGGTCACCTAAAAGAGCAGAAAGATCCTCAGTTTAACATCTCATCCAAAAAAACAGTTCCTCTGACAATGGAACACTACACTACATGAATGATTATTATATTTTTGACTGTCCAGATCCAATTCTGCCTAGAGTTAGCTTAGGGCATAAAGCTGTTTTAAGTTTATCATTAAAGTGAAGGAATGGGGAGAGAGAAGCAGATATAGAGACAATGAAAATTGGAAGATTACAAGAACATTTTGAAGACTCGCATATGAAGAAGGTAGTATATTTTAAAAGATAGCTGATTTCTTGATTTTCTGATAATTCAAAAGTATCAAGATTATAATAGATCTGGACATCCTGAACTATTTTGGATTAGAGCTCTTACAACTGATCATAAGATATTAACAGTGCCAATCCTTTTATCACAGCTCTATAACAGAGTGTAGAGATGACAGTCTAATCTAATTTGCATTCAAATTCTGACTTCCTAAATCATTGAATTTCCATAGTGTGATGACAGGAGGGATAAGTATCACTTTTCACATAGACCCAAAATGGAATCAGACTTCAGAGTCTGATGCCTTCTTTGAAGGGAACAATTTTCCAAAGATGAACAGCAGAGGGAGAGGAAGTGGGTGGGAGGTGGGAATTACATTGAGCTATGAGCAAATATCGCATCACAGATTTGAAAAATTTGTGCACAATGAGAAACAGTTTTTTTCTTAGCAAATGTTTATTATTTGAAAGTAATCACAGCAAATGACAGCTTTTTAAAAAATTCAGTTCTAGTATTAATGAATTCAATTAATCTTCCACTCCAAAAGGAGTGTCTGGATTTTAATATATAATGAATCATGCAATGAAATCTGTCATGATTGGTAACTCAGTGTTGAGCCAGAAGGCTGTAGTTAGCCTTGTCCATCGATGAGGTGGTGTTCCTCAACTCAGGTTGAAATTTGTTGAAACAGCATAGGAAGACAAATACAGGAAGGTCAGAGTGGGACCTCAGACAACTGGAAGCTTGAGGTCAAGTTTGCAGATTTAATGGAGGCCTTTCTGCAAAACAGACTCCCAATTCATTTTTGGTTTTCCCAGTATTGAGAAGACAATTTTGAGAGCACCAAACACTGTACTTCAAATGAGGAGTAGTAGTAAATCACTGCAGTAAAGTGGTTTACTGGTCCTGACTGGCGAAAAGGGAGGAGGTAAAAGGGCAGGAGTTGCATCTCTTGAAGTTGTTCAGGAAGGAGCCATGAGAAGGGAAACTGGTATTGGCTGAGATGGAAGAGTGAACTAGGGAGCCCTGGAGGGAACCGCCCCTTTGGAATGCTGAAAGAGGAGAGAGGAAGCTGTGTATTTCTGCAACTTTCACTGTGAAAGTTGCAGAAATTACTGAGGGTAATCCATTGAATATGGAGGCTTAATGGGGTGGAAATTGAGGACATTGAACCCTATCCTTTTTCTTGGTTAGAACAAAAATATGGGAAATTGAACAGATGCATAGGAACCCTATCAATTATCATGAAAGGGAAGTCAGTTTAAAAAGTCCTCTCAAAATTACCATTTTGAAAAGTGTTAACATCAGAACAGAAATGAAGGAACCTGACAAACGGGAGGTCTGGAAATTGAGTCACAGTAAACAAGTTTGGAGGAGTAGTTAAGATAGTTGTGGGAGTCTTTGGGCTTATAATGGAGTGCTACAGGAATAATGGTTGACTTCTTGCTGTCTTTTAATAGCCACCTGACAAGTCAGCCAGTCTCCCCTCATCTGATTAGTTCTACAATGGTTGGTTCTCCACTTTAATGTCCTCTTTCCATTTATGTAGAGAAAGGTCAGGCCTTCACTGTGTCTCTCTACCAGACTCAGCACAATTGAGGTCAGCTCATTATGTTCAACCATTCCTTGGTTCAATGGGTCAAATGGAGTTGAACTATAGCTGGGTGGACAGAAGTCCAAAAATTAACGTTCTCAACAAACATTGGTGAGAGATAACAGAAATTAATGGGCCCAAGGAGAATATATTGTTAATGCTACACTCCTTCTTTAAATCAGCTTTTATACCCAAGCTCTTCATGGGAGGGTCAGCTCCTTCAGCCCTCCACATACGACAAAGATATGTTAGCTGTGGAGGGAGGGGGCACTTGGCTCTGCTGGCAAGGTGTCCAAGTACTGGGCCAAATCCAGCATAAATAAACGCAATGCTTCGGATATTGACTGTGCCAATGCTCCTTGTATAAAGCATAAACCCCTTGTTTCTAAACAAAGGGATTTACAGAAACTGTCAGTTTAGCTGGCATAGATCTTTCTCAGTGCTCCATAAACGATGGCCAAGGTGTTATCTCACTTGGGCTGGTAAAACATCAAAATAAGCTTCAGTAGACTCAAAAGAATTGCTTCAACCCAGCCCACTCTTTGCTCATTGTAAAGCATTATTGTCTGTTTCATTTTCCCAGTGCTTCCACGTAGTCCTGGAATTTGTCTTCAAATATTTATGTATTGCTCTTTTGAATGTTACAATTGAATTTGCATCCATCACACCTTCAGGTAGTGTGTTCCAGATACAACACCTCTCTGTGTAAAAAGATTTTCCTCATGACAATCTTGGATCTTTTACCAATCACTCAGCCATTTCTCTTCCCCAATTCACTGCTATTTAAAACTTGTTGAGAACACTAACGTTGGTCAAAGAGGTGAAAACAAAGATAAATGAATTGATCTATGGAGATCATGGAATTAATCACAAGTTCCTTCCTTAAGTCAGTTTTCACATAGAAAAATTAGCATTTGAAGCAATCAAACTTTTTTTCAAGGACAACTGGGTTACAATATTGAAGAAAACACAGCTATCAAAACCTTGGAGAATTTAGTAGCCTTATTCTGAGGCCATATTAATCATCTTGAGAGATACAGAAAATAATTTCAGCAAAATAAAACATGATGTGCCTAAATTAAGATAAATTTACACCCAGTTCAGAACTGAAATCAGAGTGGGACACTGGTTGGAGCTTTTCTTTTGTGCAAGGGCAAGGCTATGTACATATAGCAAGTTCACCGAATTAAATGTAAAAGTTTGAGTAAATATGGATGCAACATAACAACTTACACATTTCCTCAATCTTCTGAACAGAAACATCAGCAATATGCCCAAATGTTAAAGAAATTCTGGGCCTCATCTTTATATCTACCTGCAGTTTACACCAAGATATTTCTCCTCTTTTGTCCTTCATTGACATGTTTCATTTATGCCTTCTGGTGTCATTTGCCTAAGCCAGCTGCGTCAAGTTATTCATAGTTTAGGAANNNNTACTGAGCTCTTCTCAGTTCTTCTTTTCTAAGGGACAAAAAGAATGTCTCCACTTCCTATTCCCACTAAGGTATCCCATGGCTACTGTATAATAATTGCAGCATAGGAAGCGAGAGAGTCATAGTGTGCAGTGAATGAGTTAAAACATTATATTTGTGCCTTTTGTGTGTTTTGCCCAAGGCAGATAAACATTTTTTGGTCTAGGTCATGGTAGACTAATATTAACAGCATCATTACTTCTGAAATATTTCTGTACATGTAAAAGTAAGGTCAAACTGTCAGCAATGCCATTCAAAAATAGATTATAGAATTGTCATATTTTGCCAGCTGCAGATTTGTTTTGCCCCCTGGACATTAACAAGCCTACCACTGGGAATCATCTGCTCTCCAAAATAGTTTCGATCTCGTCTTATTCAAAGCGCTCCATGTACTTCTCGTTTCTTATCAGTTAAGGCACAGACGATGTTAAGTATATGCCCATCAGTCAAGCAGATTTGTAAATAGATTACTACCAATTGTCCACAGTGGCTGATTCCTAAGTATTACAAATAAATTACAAATAAAAACAATGGCTTCATCATCTGAAACAAAACAAAGTGCTTTTCATAGGTCCGCCAATTTTTCATGTGTCATGAGTACAATGAAGTGAAAACTCCCCTTTAGTCAGGACAGTGTCACAGCTGGCATTAATTGATCTCCCTCCACCATGGGTGCAAGTGGCCAATCAATGTATACTCCTTATCCAAATCAGCATTTGAAATTTTCTGGGTTTAAAATTGGCTGAAGTAAATTACAGGCCTTCTGTAGTGGAACTCTGGAATCTACAATGGTTGCTAATAATCTTAATCAACAACATGTATTTTTGAAAAGAGGTATATGGCACAAAATATTTGAAAAACAGACACCACTACAGGACAAGGCTAGATGAAGGTGGTCGGCAACAACCCACGGAATGTACGCACATCCTCACAGAATTCATTTATTTTCTCTTTCCCTTCACCTATTTAGAACTAACCTCCTATCTCCAGATTTCACTCAACTGTAAATAGCACTTAATGAGTCAAGATTGCCAATGTAAGTGTCAAAAACATCAATGAGCATTTTTTTTTCTGGCCACAGCTGCAACAGTAGAGAGTGATATGTCAGTGGCAACAATGCCCTTAACACCACACGGGACATACTATGCCAGTACAACAGAATCCGGTCCCATTTCAACAATGGATAACAGTTTCCATAACACCTAACTAAGATGCCAAAACACAGAGACTCTTGCTGTTGAACAGTTATTTTCTGTAACTTCCTGTCTTATCTTGAAAAAGCTTCTGGACCACACAATCAGTATGGAAGCCAACTATGAAAAAACAAATTCACATGATTTATCTATGGTAAAAACCCATATAGTTAGAAATAAATTAGCCCATCTGGTTTCTGGCTGCACAATGCTAGTAAATAATACGGCCAGCCTCATTTATTTTTTCAAAAGGGAAGACATTAAGCTTCGTATTTAGATTTAAATATTATTTAAACAGCACAGACAGGCAAGAGTAGGATTTTCAACAATATTGCCTTTGCTCAACAATCAGCAATACTATAGTTTAACATGCAGTTACCAAGTACAATCAGCGGGCTTCCCTGATAGTTCACTTGGTAAATGCACATTGAAGCATTGAGCCAAATAGACAAGATGGTCCCCACTTCAAACTATGTTCTATGCTTTTGATTAATCTCACCCGGGGTAGCACTAGAAGTGGTAGAGTTTGTTGCATCTCAGCAATGAGAAGAGACTGGGTTTCCTACCCCTGAATACTATCTCATGATTTCAACTGTGACAGATGGTGACATGTTCAAGCTTCTGCAGATATCCTCACCCACACCCTCCCCTCAAATATCCTGACAACAATCATTGGGCAAAAGTTTCATCATTACAACTTGGCTCAAATATTGCTTGAGCAATGTTTTAAAGCACAACAGGACCCCGACATAACCCCGACAGAACCTCAAAGGTGATAATTTCTGATAAGGCACTATAATATTGTGCAGTTCAAAAAGGAGCTGGATAAGTATCTGAAAGGAAAGAAATTGCAGCACTCTGGCAAAAGGTAAGGAGGGGAACTAAGTGGATTGCACGTACATGGAGTCAGTATGAACTTAATTGACCTAATGGCCTCCTTCCACGCTGTAACCATTCTGTGATTACTACCAGCGTCTTACTAAGGAATAGGAGGCCTATAAAAATGAAT
Source organism: Rhina ancylostomus (assembly GCA_030265395.1). Lineage (NCBI taxonomy): Eukaryota > Metazoa > Chordata > Chondrichthyes > Rhinopristiformes > Rhinidae > Rhina > Rhina ancylostomus. The sequence continues at coordinate 34,976,271 of JARFYF010000063.1, read as the reverse complement.
GTGAGACTGAAGAGATGATGCAACAGGGAGAGCTTTAGAATCCTGGGGCATTGGGACAGGTACTGAGAGAGATGGGACTTATACCAGCAGACTGGCTGTACCTCAATATCCTTGTGAGGAGGTTTGCCATTGCTGATGGTGAGGGTTAAAACTAACTTGTTGGAGTGATGGGAGCATGGCAGTATCCGTAACAGGATCAGCAAAATTCCTGACAAGACCCCAATCCGTTTGACGCATCCTCCAACAATTTGCTGTGTACCAATCTGAGAAGGGTGTCAGCCTTTAAAGGCACATTCCACATAGCAGCCAGAAACAAGTAACATGCACTCTGATTGCCATGAAGGACAAAGAAGTTATAGGGCCGAGTGAGAGAGCCCTAAGATTTTGTGAGAGGAACCTGAACATTCTTATCATCAAGATATATGCCAGGAGGGAGGACAAGTGCCAAGGAGCTAAGCAACATATGATGTCTTTTTTTTCTTTCTTTCTCAGTTCTGATAAAGAGCTTTTGACCTGAAATATTCAGTCTGTTTCTCTTTTCACAGATGCTGCCTAACTTGCTGAATGTTTCCATAATTGTCAAGGTTTTACTTCAACATGACAAGAGCTGGGCAGGAGCTGCCCCAGTTGTTTCCTCCGGGTGAGAGAATCCCTGGTCAGCTAAACAACAGAGAAATAAATCTCACATCCTCTCAGAAAATATCAGAGTGAGTGAGCCATGGGCCACGGAAAGCAGTTGAATCAAGGCCCATTTCATTAAATGACCACAGACTCATTTACTGGTGTCTTATAATCAGAGCAGGTGGACCTGCAAAGTAGGGATTATGAAGTGAAAGCTAAACTCTCCAGTGTAGTTATTGGTGTACCATGTTGTTGAAAACGACTGGCGAGTGTGACAGAGTCAGTGGGTTTCCATTGGGAGCTATGCTTTTGATGGCTCAGGTGGATAATGAGTTTCTGATGTGAACAGTACCTGTCTCCTCTGCTCAGCCAGAAGGATTTGACTGTGGATGGTGAGCCAGGACATCCCCTGGTAGCCTTTCTTTTCCTCCTACTCCTCTTGGACCTGCTGCTCTTCAGACTCTGCCTTGTATCCCCCAGGTTCTGGGTCTCGTGCTGCTCTTCCTCTGGCACTGGCTGTTGTCTTTAATTGCCAGATTGTACAGATGAAAACACCATGATGAAGCCTCTGCACTTGCTAGTTTCACCATCAGGAAAATATTCTGATGAAAAGAAGACTTTTCCTGTTAATTAAAAAGTCCAGCTATTTCAAAGGGGCCTTTAAGAGCATGACTGCAGTAACTGGCTGCCTGCACTCATGGGAAGCAGCACTGCTGGCAGAACACAATGCCCGAGGTGCTGCCTGTTCCTCAATGAAATCAAAGGAGACAAAGTCATCTTTCTCCAAATATGGGGCATGGTGAATTGTCTGATGCAGTGGGAGTAACATAGAGGGAGTCACAACAGCAATCTGCTGTGGCCACTTGGAGAGATCCTCTGACGTGAAAGGTGAAACTCAAGCTGACCCTGACCCTCACTGCAGTTCAGGCACAAGAGCACAGATGAAGGTCTCCGCACTGCAAAACACATATCTCAGGGTTGACAGTCTTGGAAAATCTGAGCCTGCAAACACATTATTCTTCAGAGAGATCTGATGATACTTTGGGAGTATTGTCTTTATGGATGGATGTGCCATTGCCTTGTGCCTCATAATCTTCTTCCTCAAATTGCTCTGGGCACTCCACCCAATCGATACCAAATGTTCCAGTGGTGGGGAGAAGAATCCACTTTGTTATCTATTCTCATAATAAAGAATGGCCAGTTGAATGAGGTTCAAGGGGCCAGCAGAGATTTTGAAATCCTTCACCAGCATAGTAAATGCTTTCAGTAGAGAAAAAAATAACACATTCATAAAAAGAAGAAAAAAACAAATAAAGTTGGTCAGCTTCTCCAATGTACATTGGTTTACGACAGCCTTTGTCAATCCAGCTAGTTTATTGAATATTTGTGTTGTGTTTTGTTTATTGGCCCTTTGTTTCGGCCCTGGTATCACTTCATCACATCCATTAACTAAAGCTGGATGAAACCATCATCCCCCAAAGACATGTTTAATTTTTAAAAAGGATTACAGGATGCTCAGCATCGCAGCAAGAACATGGCAGATGCTCATTAGAGCAAGAATGTGCACCCTGCATGCATTAATAAATCTGCTCCAAAATTGATACTGGATTTCTTTATGAAATATGACCACATAAACCTTTTCCACTTTGCCAAGGACAAATTTCACTCACTGAAAGATGACCTCTAAACATTGAAAAGCCATTTGTGAGTAAACTGATTCAAAGTTGTGTATCTTTCCTATACACTATAATTGAGAAATTACCCTCATGAGTTTAAGGTCTTCTTCAGAGCGAGGGTTGACAGTTTGGGATAATGGAGCATTTTTCATTTTCCTTCTGTTGACAGTGTCAAGCAGAAGGTCAACTATAGGATGATTACAGTAAATATCAGCATCAGTAAGTATCAGCAATGCACTTTCAACTCTTAACATTTCTCACTGCTTGAAGCAAATAATTATACTTCCCTAATGTCAAAGCCAAGTTTCAGTTTTTTAGGAAGTAATTTAAGATAAAGCACCAGCATATTAAAATGAAGTATCACAATTACTTTGTTCTCCATTTTAACTTAGCATTTTATGTTGGCACCTCAAACCACAAAGAATCATTTTGTTTCACCATCTGATATTACAAGATTCAAACTCAGAAGATGTACTTTATAACAATTAAAGACTATGACTTCCTTTTTGTCTCCTTCCAAGCTATATGGGGATCTAGCAATAGGCAGCATAGGAATATTAACAAATGAATTGGCACCTCAAACAATATTTCCTTAATATATTCTTGTTATGCGAGTGATGTTAGCAAGGCAACCTTTATTGCCCAGTATTAATTGCTTTGTATGTAATAAAAAGACACAGCTCCCATACAGTATATTGCACTAGGATAGCAGGGGTATTTTTATTTAAATTCATTAGAAAAGGAAATGGTGTCAGAGGACTGACAGATAACTAATGATATGGCTGTATTTACAAAGAGAGAGCAAGTGCTAGGAAATGTAGGGTAGTTACTCAGCATCAGGGCCAGTAAAGATATTGAAATCTTCACTCAAAGATATAGCAGAAGAATGCTTTGAAACTGAAATCACTATTGTGCAGTAAGTGGCAATTTCCAAAGCAAAGGCAATGCTTTTAACTGACTTTATTCTATTTCTTTGAAATAACAGAAAAGAGAAAAGCAAGGCAAAATATGTCATGTATTTGGATTGGATTTTCTAAAGGTATTTGATAGAGGTGCTGCTTATCTGGCTCATGACCAAGGTCAGAACATAGAAAGATGAGGGACAGGTAGCAAGTTAGCTATAAAATAGTAACAGCAGAGGTTAAGAGTAGTTTCTCAGTAAGGACAAATAAACAGGAAAACTCCTACACACTGGATGTTGCATAGTCTGTAGCCAGAGTCGCATGCAAGCTAGACCTGATGGCTTAGCAAGTGACCTTATCTGAAGGACATTTAGGGTTTTTACAACAGTTGGGATATTGTCATGGCCATTTTTCTAAAGCTGGTCCACTAAGCACCTGATTTATTAAATTCAATTTCACAACTTGTCATGATGGGATTTGAACTCAAGACCTTCAGGCTGCTAGTCTGGAAGTGCAACCATTACCTTACTACAGCATAAATTCACATTTTACAGATAATTGAAATCAGATTTCCCAGTGACGAGATAGAGATAGCATGCATGCTTATCCTCACAAAACCATTTCTACCAATTCCAATATGTAACAATATTTCCTCCACGCAAGGAAGAAGTATGTTTGTGTTCACTCATTTTAAGCTCAAGTGTTCCCATGATTAGCAGACTATAGTTGGACACAATGCAAAGCTCCCTCTATTAAACATAACAACATGCCCCAGTCCAATCTCAGACAGCACTCTCTACTGAACCAATATGAGCAACAGGTCCTACATTCTCCACTGCTCCAACAATGCATCTCATCTTCAATCACAGATCACCATTTCTACATTGACGAGACCTTTTGCATTTCATACCAGCTGTCCCATTGTTCTAATGTGTGAAACACAAAATTAAAATCAGTTTTATGCTATGGTGTGTACTCTCCAGGAATTCAATTCAACGTTGCCAGAATTAATTTGAAGGCTTACACAACTCAGAAAAATTATTCATATGTAATCATTCTAAATTGGTTTGAACCATGGCCCCAGATATATGAGGTGCACCTTGCATGAGGATACTTAATGGGCTGGAAGGCCTGTTTCTGTGCTGTATATTTGATGAAATAAAAGAATTACTGCAAGTGTATGAGGAGCAATCTGTAATAGGTTACTATAGAAAATAGATGCTTCAGATTTATGGAGAAATCAGCCTACAGACAGTTTTCGGGAATGGAACCTTTACATGACCAGGGGACTGTCTATAAAAGCTGAGCAACAAGTTCAAAAAGTTGTCAATGGCACATTAAGGCTGACAACAGATAATAAACCATTGACAAGTAAAAACTGCTTGGAAATCAACACCTCTTTGGACCTTCCTATTTTTCAGCAGGACTAGCAGGGAAGGTTATGCTCTAAAGTTTTCTAAATCAATATAAACAATGATTCCGTCAATTAATTTCACAGGATTAAGTTTGGTGTTGCTCTTAGCATTTAATGACACTTTTTCTATATAGGTATAGAAATTGCATGCTGATTTCTTGTATTATCAACTCTCCATAATGGGAAGATAAAAACTTCATAATTACGTTTTTGCTCAATCATTTTATTTTGCTTACTCCAATAATGATTGAACAATCAGCAGCGATTTGCTTCAATAAGTAGCAAGAAAATATGACTTTTAAATACTGCATAAGCACAGATCTTTTTGCCTTTAATATTTGTCTCTATATTTATGAGTTTTTAAAAAATTTCAAGCTTAAGATCTCAGATTAAAACAAATGAATTTATTGGTTGAGATATTCATCGAGGGAAACAGCTCTAAATAAATAGAATTGCATGATATTCGGTTCTTTTAAATCAGCTCAACAGTAATAACAGGCTGTTGATAAGATAACATCTGTGAAAAATGTCTCCTAACAATAGACCTGGCATTATACGTACATGGGTTTGTGTTTTTATTTAGCTGCAAATAACTTATTGCTGAAATTAAAGATAAATTAACTGTTTTAATAACTTGATTGGGTAACAGGGAACTACATTTCATCCAGTAAATATATCATTCTAATGGACTAATGTTTGATGCCTAGGTAAAATAATACCACAATGATTCAGATTATAAATGCAAATGTAGCCATTGAGTTGTGTGGGGGATATGTCTGGAACTGCTGTATTGGGTTTTCAATTCTATGATACAACGATACCTGCCTAGAAATTGGTAATGTTAAATATCCAATTTACTTGTGGCTGCCTATTGCTTTCTGCTTCTGAAATTACATTGAAGTCAATGCAACCAATTTGCACAAGTTTTTGCACAATTACTATTTTTGTTTTACATGTTTAGCACTGCCAATCAAAGATGAATTTCTAGGCCAAACTTCTTTGGAACATATATTTTGTGTGATCTGATAAACTGGAAGATTTCTGGGGAAATACATTTGCAGACTCACAGAAATGACTTTCCTGCCCCCATCACACTTTTGCTGTGCCTCCCTCTCACCCTAACACACAGAGTTAAGTTATCACAATAGACTCAAATATTAGAACAGAGTGAGTCTACACATACTGGGCCAGATCTTCTGTCAAAATAATGGCAAGGTTAATATAGCTCACCTTTAAGAGCAAATGGTACAACAACTTCAGGCGAGGTGCAGATGTACAATTAAATGCCAATATCCAAAAGTTGCAGTTGAAGTGCACCACTCCATTAGCTTTGGGAAAATGGCACTTTAGTGGTTGCCTCATGAATGAAATGCATTAAATGTCATGCACTTCCACAGTAAAGGTACAAAAGAATCTAACCTTAAATGATCTCATATGAAAATGACTTTTGATATGCTCTACGTTAAAGAAGGTTCAGTATACTGAAAATCAATCCACTAATTTGTAGCTATTTTTGAAATCTGCTGTAAAAACTGCAATTGTCCTACTGGCTAACAAAGAAGTGACAAGATAAATAACTCAGATGAAAACCACAGTCAGAGCTAAGCACATACGATCGTGGGAATCTAGAATTATTCAAAATCTACTTTTTCCCCAGCAAGTATCAAGGAAGTCTTAAAAAGAATGACAAAGAATGCACTCCCCAACAACCTTAATTTTTCCTCCCCACCATCTCACCAGATTATATGATAGAAGGATCACTGCCATCTAGAGTAACAAATTAAGCAACTTGTACAAAGATCTAAATAGGCCAGTAGAACAGCGTTGTGTTGCCATGGTGATATGTTACTTGCATTCTATTGACAAGGAAACACATTCCATCACTGCATATGTTTTTGCTATCTGAACAATACCTATTTACGTAGGCTGAGGTCCCAGTTTCCTTCAGAAATTATTCTACACTGAAAATCTGAAGTAAGGCTTATTTAATACCCTGCTCCATCTCAGTATAAATATCCAATTATACATCAGCTGTATCAATCACAATCACCAAGTGTCATTGCACAATTCTCAGATATTTTGTATCAGGTAGAATTCAATCATCTTCTGCCATAATTGGAACTCTATCACCAGTGTATCATTGAAAATTTGGGAGAACAATGCTTACTCCCAGGGATACTGAGAGAGAAGCAATATAGAGGTAAAATTGTCTCCAGGCTAGCTTCACTTACCTCCTGGTAAGTGTTTCAGAGTGGCTTTGACATGGACACCTTGACAGAGTTTTCAGGGAGTAAAGGGAATTTATTTTCAGTATTTTAAAATAAAAATCCATTTGGTTTCATCAAAAGAAACTTGTTATCAGAATGAGTAAATTGAACCAATAAGTAAAATGCTGAAAATCTGCAAGAGGTTACTTACTTCCTTACCATGACACAGAAGCAGGCCATTCAGTCCTTTGGAACCATGTTGGTTCTTAGTAGAACAATCCCATCCATCCCATTCCACCTCCTTATTTTCCCTGTAGTCTTGCTACTTTAATCTCTTTTACACGCTCATCAACGCTCCTTTGGTTCTTTCAACACTCACCACACTAGGGATAATTTATAGCAGCCAATTAACCTACCAGCTCGCAGGTTATGGGATGTGGGAGGAAACCCATGCAGTCACGGGAAAGTAATGCAAACTTCATGCAGGTAGCACTCGAGGTCAGGACAGAACTCAATGCCTGGAGCTGTGAGTCAGCAGCACTACCTGCTACACCATTCTGTACTCAACAATAAATGCAAGCTGATGGTTTGGTGTGTGACATTTCACAATTATGAATCACTGTGGCTTCTATTTCACAGGCTGTTTGACAGGCTAAGCATCTTCTCTTTTATTTTTAAATTATGCTTTT
>JARFYF010000063.1:34957481-34968662 GCA_030265395.1 Rhina ancylostomus | reverse complement strand
CATCTTCTCTTTTATTTTTAAATTATGCTTTTGTACTGAGCATTTAAAGAAAATTTAATTAAGGCATAGTGTCTGATGAATCATGGGAAAAAAACTTTACTATTAATATTGGAAATAAGCTTTTTAGATTAAACTGAATAACAGGAACTATAATTACTGATGCAAGTCTGATTAAGAGAGGCTTCAGTGGATTTTAATGCATTCTAAACTGTTGTTCATTATAAATGGTTGTTAAAAATCGGCCAACTGACAAGGTGCAAGTATGCAACAGTCACCATAGGAACAGTTGCCAAACAGTTGGTGAAGCACTAGGTTCATCTGACAGGTGCCAAGAGAAAAGCAGAAATATTTAATTACCAGATGAAGCTCCTGGAGGAGGTTCTACTTCATTTAGTTTTACTGACATAATCAGCTCTCTGCATTTCAGAAGATGTGGAGTTTATCAGTACGCAAATATGCCTGTTATTTACTGTTGTCAGAAATGAACATTAATATGGTTACAATTCTTGCAATTAATATTGAAAAAAAATGCTGGCAGAATAATTAAGAGTTATTTTCTTATTCCCAATCAAACTTAATTAACACAATTTCCCAATTACACAGGCACTGAACTAAGAATGGTTCTTGTTAAAAGTACAGCCAGTTATAGTGTCTAAAAGTCATTAGGAGCCACTGCAGTAGATTTTAAGATTTGGCTGGCTGCATACATTATTTTGTTACTGGTTTTCTTTCAAGAGCTTGATTTATATGCATTGATACAAAACACATTGGATTAAAATTCCAGACTGAAAGACTTCCCAAGAAAAGCTAGGACATGATTTTAATCTTCACAAATACTCAGAGATAAGTAATATTCACAAAGAGGTGCCACCCTCTAAAATCAGCAATGATCTCAGGTGTTCTGGAAAAAGGGACAAGAAACCCTTCTGATTATACAAGCGATTAAGCACTGGCAATGCAACGCCATTTGATTCTCTTATAAACAGCTTAAGCTGCAGCACAGTCATACAGCTACTGATTGGCAGTATTAGGCTATTATTTACACTCCACCAAAGAAAGGAAAATTTACTGTCAATAACAATACAGTAATTCTGTGATACTTAGATTCAGCATTTGGACTGAAAATGACTCAGATATTTAGCTTGCTGAGATTCCCCAGCATGTATGCAGAGGAGATCCACAAGGCCATTCACTTCAATGGGAATTACACAGCTATGAGAAATAAAGAGTAAAAATAGAGACTATTTTAAAATAATTTGTGTTTAGTTTAATTATTGACGTTTTTATGTGTTCTAGCTCCTTTTCTTCCAAATTTCTTTTTTTTTTATAAAGTTTGTCTTTCATTTTTAAGAACATAGGAAATAGAAGCAGGATTTGGCCCTTTGGTTCCTCATGCCAGCTCTTCTGTTCAATAAGGTCATGGCTGGTATCAAGCAAACTCCACAAAGCTGCAGTCCCATAATTTATCAGCTAGAATTTGAAATCTCTTCATCTTGAATCAGTTTAGGGACTAGGAAACGGGACCAGCTTACAAGGGCACCTTGGTCAGCATGGACAGGTTGGGCTGAAGAGCCTATTTCAAAACTCTGTTACACTATGACTCTTATCTACAATGAACTAACCAAGTCCCTTAGAAAAACTGAATGGAAATGAAGAAGCTTCTCCTCATCTCAGTCCTAAATGTCTTGGACTGTATCTTGAGAGAGTGACCCATCATTCTGGACCTGCCTTCCCCCTCCCCCATCCAAGGTAGACATCTTCCTTGCATCTGATCTGTTAAGGCCTGTCAGAATAATATGACCAGTTGCAACCAATCTACTTGCCAGGGCAATCAAGTTCCCCCAGTCAATCTATCAAAATTACTAACACGTCTATTTTGTCTCCCCTTAACCATTCCTCCTCTAAGGATAGTTATGTTGAACCTAATCCCAGTTGTTTAAATCACTTCAAGTAACTCAACACTGGTGTCATCCTGCCTGAGGGCACATACCACCATAGATAGAAGGACAGCTTCTATCCCACTGTGATAAGACTACTGAACGGTTCCCTTATACGATGAGATGTACTCTTGCCTCACTAACTACCTTGTTATGACCTTGCACCTTATTGTCTATCTGCACTGAACTTCCTCTGTAGATGTGACACTTTACTCTGTATTCTGTTATTGTTTTTACCCTGTACTACGTCAATGTACTGTGTAATGAATTGATCTTTACGAATGGTATGCAAGACAAATTTTTCACTGTACCTCGGTACAAGTGACAATAATAAACCAATACCAATACCAAAGTGCTTTATTTTGCATACTAGCCCCATATCCCTTGATTCCCTTAGTCATCCAAAAAATCTATCAATATCTGTCTTGAATATATTCAGCAACAGAACCTTCACAGTCCTCAAGGCCATGGCATTCCAATAATTTTGTCCCCTCTGGATGAAGAAATTTCTCCTCATGTCAATTTGAATGGCCAACCTGAGACTGTGACTCCAAGTTCTAGACACCTTAGCAAGAGTAAATATTGATTGTGCATCACCTTGTCAAGCTCTTAGGAATTTTTTTAAGTTTAATTCATTTTAATTGCATTTGAATGTCAAAGAACTTCATAAACAAAACAAAAATACCCTGACAACTAAAGCAGATGGCAAAGCTAGGTACGGGGCTTTACTACTTTTCAAAGGTTTCTAAGTTATCAGCATGGACGGGAATTGTTCTTGCCCACTCATGTCACTGATTACGTTTCTTGAGGGCCTGTTGCCACTCAGCTCCAGGCCCTCTCAGCTTGGAAGACTGGCCTTCCATCTCCAGAGGAAATCCTTCAGGGCGATGGGGAACAGACAACATAGGCTGCAATAACAGGAGGCATTCAGGAAATCCAGGCTTGTTTCTTCTCTCTACAGATGCAACCTAGCCTAGTGAGCATTTTCATCACCTTTGTTCTTATTCTACAAAAGAAATATCAGTTTGCAAATTCTTGGCATAACTCTAGAAATGAAAAAGAAAACATCATTATTCTGGAATGAAAATCATAAGAATCAATATTTGCATGTCGATGCAGACAAACAACCATTCAGTTTATCCAATTTATAATTTGAAGTGAAGATTTGCTTTGGGATATTATAGAATTGTCTACATTTTTGGATAAATGCACTTGACCCCCTTAACCGGATTCGCCTTGGAAATTCACGGGAGTGGAAATTTCACTTTGCTCTGGAGAATAACTTTCTAAACTTGTATTTCTTCCTCAAGTACTCAGAGAGTAATCTCCAGGGTTCAACTTTCGCTGCAGATCAATCTTTCTTTTCAAATACTATGTTCACATGAGGCTTTATTTCTTTCATCATATTTTAGCAGAAATCAGCAATTCTACATTTCACATTGCAATTATGCCAGCCTAGTTTAATATTTATTCTTTTGATTTATTGCAAATCAGAGCTACGTTAAGTAATTACCTATTTCCCAGCACTTTTCCATAGAAATGGACTAGGGAGCTTCATTAATTCCCAAGGACTTGCTCCAATTTAATCAGGTGTAATGTCTTACTCTACTTAGGAACTAATCCAATTTGTTTATCCTCTTAAAGCTGGACTGTATTAGTCTCTTATATTTTTATCTATATGCTCCAATTAAAAAATAATTAGGGACAAGGGCTGTACTTCTCTAGAATCAGGTGAAAATTACACACCATTCTCTGAGAAGAAGTTGGAAATATTCATCAGGTCAGGCAGTATCTGTGTAGAGAGAAACAGATTTAATATTCTGGAATAGTGACTTTACATTAGGATTGGATGTCAGAGATGTGACAAGTTTTTGAGCTAGAAAAAAGAGGGGCATCTCTTCTCAGTATCTACAGCCTCAATTGCCAATTGAATAGAGGATAAAGATGGCAAGTATCCATATCACAGGCTTTTGTACTTACCCAGGCTTTTGTACTTTCCTACACCAGGGCTTACAGGAATTTTGTGCATCATCTGAGCTCCCTCTGCTTTAATTACTTAACTGGCTTGCTACAACATTTGAAGCACTTAGGATCGCCACTCTGCTGGTACAAAGCACAGTGTGAAGATCAGTCTGCAATATTATGTGTGAACACAAAACCTTTTTCTACATTGGTCCATTATGCTTGGGTTCTCATTTCTAGACAAGATAGAAGGAGCAATCTTTTTCGGGCCCTACCTGCAAGGTCTCCTGGTATCCAGCTCCTTTGGACCTTCTTCCTGGCATGCAACTCATTGACCAGGAGTTGCATGTCTGTTGACTGAATCTGGGAGCTGCCTTCTCTCTTCTGCAGCCTTAGTTTCCTCCTTGACAGCTAAAACATATATTGCTGTTGTCTGGGTGCCACAGGAAGTGTAATTTCAGGGCCAGTGCCTTCTCTGAATGCTGTGAGGCAAACTGGGAACTATGTAAAATTGGGCAAGTCCCATCAGCATTCCTGCAGGTTCTGATTCACCACTTATTCATGTGCATAACCAACTTTTTTCACATTGGATTTTGGCAATTTTCATTTTATTTTACATTAGGAGAGTAGAAGTGGCATTAGCAACAATATCTCGTGCACCAAAAAGTGCAACTCCTCCTCTGAACAATGGTACATACAAGTTCTATATGAACTAACTATTGATTGTGCTTGGTGCTTGTTCTGCTGAAAGGTCACTGACCTGCATTGTTAACTCTCTTTCCTTCTCTACATATGTTGTTTGACCTGCCAAGTAATTCCAACATTTTTTTAAATTTCAGATTTCAAGCATCTGCAGTATTTTGCTTATACATCCTATTAGTTGGATTTTACTATTTTGGTGCCCTTGAATGGAATTTAGTGTTTCTATGCATTTTATCATACATCCTCTCTCTTTATATACTTCATGGTTTTCAATGTTAATTCTTCTTAAAATATTGTGTTTCTGGTGGGTATCATATAGCAAAAATGAAATGAATAGGGAAAAAAGTTTGCCTATTACTATAATTTGTGAACATTGTATTCCTTTAATATGATAGTCTTTAATGTCAAGTTGGAAGTACAATTTCTTAGTATAATGACAAGTAACAAATAGTCCAAACAATATTTGTGAATTGGAGACATTAAGCCAAAGACCATATACAAAGCTAACAAGAGATTTGATAGCATTTGTGATGATTACAGGATTAGGGTAGGACTGTGTGAATACTAATCAAAGGATTACTCTAAGGATAAGATGTCTAGCTTGTTGGCCTTCTCTTAATAACTAGCAGTGAATGCAAAATGCAAAGATGCTATTTTGTATGTGTTTTTACACAGAATTGCATGGAAAATGCCACACAGAAATAGTCCAGTGATGTTTTAATATTTCAACCTATTAACCTGATAATAATGATGGATTCCAAACAGATATTCACTGTGAGATAGCCCAGTGATTGAAAAATGAAATTACAACTGATACATTAGTATCAATATCACTCATCCCAGGAACATGCTAACGTGAGCCTGCAAGAATTAGTTGGTGTATCTTGATGTATCACCACTGAGCACTTCCACTGTGTAGTCAGCTGAAATAAATGGAGTTGTCATTGCCATTAGTTGACTGAAATTTTAAGAGTCAAAGAATAAGAATGGGAAATTGATCATAAGATTTAAAAGCAAAGAACTTTTGTGCATGATCTTGTAGCCTCTGACTGGACTCAATTTCAGTCCCAAAACTGTGCTATGTTGGCTGATCACAGTCATGACAGCAGGACAGCCATTACAATTCCACACAAATGACATATTGGTGAGGCAGAAACAATCTATTAACATATTTCCACCTAATCTCCATGTTTGGCATTGAATATCTGGGTATAAACTGAGTTTGGGTGTATTTATTCAGATATTTACAAGCCTCAGCACCCTCAAAGGGCGAAGATAAATATCCATCTTTCTATTTCTATGTTAAGTTTGGTACAAATGAACTGTATTATAGTTATAGTATGAAATGCATTATAGTAAATGAGTCACCTGTGAAATGGTCTTACAAGCCATTCTGTCCAGGTCAATCTGGAATGGGTAATAAATGTTGGCCCAGCCAGCAACACCACAGTCCATCAATGAATAAATATAAAAATTGAGGATGGGTACAAATTGCTAAAATGCTTTGTTTCGCTGTGATGTGAACATACAGAACATCCTTCATGAGCAAATTCACTTTGATCAATGATTTCCATGTTGTCAGGTTGATTTTCAAACCACAGTGATGGGTTTCATCTTGTACACTCTCTGTTGTGAATTTGCCTGCCTGCCCAAGCTCTTGTCTCCTTGAAAACAAAGTAATATCTCACCTTTCTGGATGATTGCCAAGTTCTGTGGAGACTGTTTACTGCAGCAGTCAGTCATCTAATGGGTGGCTCCTGTTTCAAGCAGTCGGCTGATCCACAATGACAGTGGAGCTCAAATTAGTTCAATGGCCAAAATAGAGGACTCTCCTATATTAGGATTGATTCTAGCTATTCCCATGAGAAAAGGGAAGGCAGGGATCATTTAACAAGTAGTTTCGTAGGTATATATACCAATTAGATCTCCCTCAAGAAAGAACAGAAAAGTTACTAATCAAGTGTACTTGTATTGTTACAAGCATGAAGATCTGATTTGTCACACCTGTCGAAGAATATGACAGCAATCTAGTGCATTAGTGTCTGAAATGAGGAGTTTATTGGAATTCTCCACTAGTTATACACAGCATCTGCAGTCACGCTGTCAACCACACTGTAAAATGTTATGAGCAACATCAACAAATTATTTAATTCATTATAACACACTGAAATGTAAAAAGGACTTCAGGCAATTAGAATGTTCACTGAAGAGATTCTAGAATGGAAAATTGGATGTGAATTATTGGGGCCTCTTCTGAGATCTCTTTCAGGTGTTTTTAATATTTTTAGAATGTCATTATTTAACCAGCATTCTTTTAATAAAGTGTACATCTCACATCAGAGCAAAGATTCAGGTTAGAATTAATGAAAACATTGTAACATTGGTGGATTAGACATTAGTAAGTTGGATATTTGCAAGTACCATGAGAACACGTCCAGTACTAATCCAACATCACTTGGTGTCACCAGAAGCCGTTTAACTTTGAAACTGAATTTTGAAATTTAAAAAATTGATCTCACTTTTTCATAGCTAGCAGAAAAGTAACAGTACAGTTGATTTTTTCTTGCATTAAATGTCACTGAATGCTGGTGAGTGAAAATGTTATATGATTCTATGATTTTTATAATTTACAACAGTGTTGGATCAAAGGAACAAATGAAATAGGAGCACGAATAGGCTACATGGCCCCTTGAGGCTTCTTCATCCTTCGGTAAGAACAGGGCCATTCTGATCTTGGCCTCAGTTCCACTTTCCTACCTATTTCCCATAAACATGGACTCCCCAATGGTCTATCAATCATCTACATCAGTCCAGAATAACTCGGCCTCCACGTATCCCTAGGGTAGAGAATTCCAAAGATTCATGTGAAGACATTCTTCCCCATCTCTGTATTAAATGGTTGACCACTCATTCTGAATATGCAAGCAGAAGGAGGAGTCCTACTACCAGCATTTTATTTTAAAGGGACCAATAACCACTTTCATTTTAGTTGCTAAATAGCATCAACTGCTTGCACTGGTGTTTGGAACATTCAAGAGTTCCTTAAAATTGCTAAATTCTACAGGGAGGCTCAGGCAGGTGCTGAAAGGATTCTTCCTTTCATTAATGTTTCCATACAAATCAATTGCTGCTAGACCTGACACACTAGTGAAACACAGCTTTACAGGGAGATTGAGCAAAGGTGGCACAGAGCATATTAGAGCATGCTACGATAGTGAGAGTAGCCCTCAGCACAAATTTTATCAAGATACATTATGCTAAATTTGTGCATTTCAGTGAGAACATTCTAACTGAAACTTCCTACTTGCTCCAGCCACATCACCCTCCCATATACGAGGTCTGTGCTGAGATTATATTGTATAAACTGGCTTTCACTGGTGTAAACCACACATGATATTGGCCCTGCTACTGAGGCATATGGTCAGTAGGCAGCAAGGGTGGCACTGATTGCACACTGCAATCATGTTTGATGGTGAGCATTATGAAATGGGCATGTGGCCTGCATTGGAAGCAATGGTATGGGTCAATCACACATCATGATCCCCAAATCCATTTTCAGAGCCTTTAAAGTTGACTCCTTGATCCCCAAATCCATTTTCAGAGCCTTTAAAGTTGACTCCTTTCTGTTTTGTCAATATTGGACAAAGTAATCCAATCAAATTTAATGATATTAGTAATGGCTATGATGTAATGATAAAGAATAGTAAGAAGATAAAGAATACAATTTCAATTCCTCCACCCACTTAACTACTGGTCTCATAATTAGCCACACTTTCTGAGGGATATTTAGCCTTCTCACTGCATATTCCATATATTGAAAAAAAGCAGAAGGCTTATGAATACATTCAAACTGGAGTCACTTGATTTCAATGCTGCTGTCATTTAGCTACCTTACCATTCATCAACATTTCCTACCCACTCACTAACCAGGGTTTTATAGACCCTGATACAACAATTTTAAGTTCTATTTGAACAGCTCCTGAACTGTACACAGGTAAAGCTGTGTATACCTGTTGAAGTCACTGGCCTAGAATTTCTGTTGCACAAGTCTAAGGAAATAGTGTAGTGTGGTTGAAATAGTTTTAACCTTGAATACAGCAATCTTCTGCATGTTTCTGGGAGTTTTAACTCCTGATAGGAAACTCAGATTTGATTTTTGACAGGATTTTCATTTGCACTAATACATTTTCCCTGGCATAAAACTATCTTAAATTACCTCAACCATAATGCAAAGCCTAAATTTGTCTGTAGAATGATTTTCAGCCTCAGTGAATCTGGAGAGAGGGGCTGTAAACTTAGGATAAAATGTTGCCATTTAGAACTGAGATGAGAAGGAATTTCTTCTCTCAAAAGGTTGCAAATATTTTAGAATTCTCCAACCCAAAGAACTGTGCATGATGAGTCATTACATATATTCTACACTGAAATGAATAACATTTTAGACCATGAGATTAAGGGAATCAGATAGGAAAATGGAGCTAAGGTGAACAATCAGATCAGCCATGATCTTACTGAGTGGCAGATCAGACTCAAGAAGCCATATGACCTACTCTTGTTCCTATTTCTCATGCTCTTATGTTCCATATGGAGAAGTACATAAAATCACCTGAAAGCAGTGACCATCTAAAAGAATATTTGCCATTACTAGCTCAGTGTTGCCTGTCATAACTTAGGTCACTGCAGGCCTGAACTTTTTTGTCTCTGGCTTCCTCAAGTTTGCCGCAGGGAGTATCTGCAACATCAGTTTGTCTGCAGTTCATGCTTGTAGTAAACAAATGACTGATGTCTTGCTTGAGAGAGCAAACACATTCAGCAATTTCTCCATGGATGTTCTAGGACTCTGGGATTTGCACAGATTGCAGGATTCCCTCAGGTCTATGGTGTCATTGACTTGACTCATGTTGCTCCTTCACAAAACATGACTAGTTTCATAAATCACAAGACTTTCACTCTATTAATGTGCATCTGGTGTGCAATTCAGGTCTGTGCCTGCTTTTCTGGCAACAATACTTTTATATTGAGTCAATCATGTAGCTCTCATTGTTTTCCCCTACACGCGAAGTTAAAGGCTAACAGGCTAGAGACTTGAGCTAGAGGCACAGGCTATCCCGCACTCAGTTGTACTACTGCTGCCATTAGATTCATGAGTGAGCTAGGACCCAAATAGTGCAGATAAGTCTTCAAAGGACATTTCAAATTCTTGCATAGATCTGGTGACTTCCTGCTGTACAGATTTGCTGTACGCTGTCTAAATTGATTGTATGTGAGACAACACAGAGCCACTGCTAGAGAAGAACAAGTCGTGAGGACAATGAACACTGAAAAGGAGGATGCAAAGACTTCCTGCAGATAGAGGTATTCAGTAGCAGCTCATCAAGGAAGACATCACAGAACAAAATTTGATCCTCTACCTCTCTCCAAAATATGCCTGTCACTCCACCCGACAATTACCCTGAACATTCATATCCATGTTAACAAACATCAGAATCAGCAGCTGTTCTCCACTTAAGGACTTCAAACAGGACTGGTTTTACTGTCTTACACTGTGACACCAAAGCCTGCCTGAACCATTCCTTTAACTTGGAGATGTTCCCCACGAACTGCAATATGAATGATGAGAAGGTGCTGTGGCTTATTTAAAGCTTTGGAAATGTTGGCACTTGGTGACCTCTAGAACTTAGGGCCTCAGTAACAACTCATCAACTGCCAGGAAAACCTGAGCCAACTTGTTTGTGAGTAGGCATAAATTCAGGGGGTCATGATCATATAGAACTGTCCTCATCATGACAAGATGGACTCCATTCCCACTACTATGCAGCAGTTCAGCAATGCTATTGATCTATGAGAGTGCAGTTTCTAGAAAATCTACTCACCACCCTATCAACTTCTCCTCACAGTTTACTGCAGAGATGACTGAGCCAGGAATCTACATGACCCTATATAAAAGTTTCCAGACAATGTTATTACTGGAATTGCAAACTCCTATCAAGAGTTGTTTCACTTCTAGATGACTGCAAAGTAACAGTATCAGTCATGAGAACTTACACAAACTGACATGAATTTTCCTGCAACATGTCCACATGTTTGCAAGTCAGAATCACATTTATTATCACTGACATATGTTGTGAAATTTGTTGTTTTGGGGCAGCAGTACAGTGCAAAACATAAAAATTACTATAAGTTACCAATAGATAAATAAATAGGCAGTGCGAAAGAGAAATAATGAAGCAGTGTTCATGAACCATTCAGAAATCTGTTGGTGGAGGGGAAGAAGCTGTTCCTAAAATGTTGAGTGTGGGTCTTCAGCCTCCTGTACCTCCACCTTGATGGCAGTAATGAAAAGCGGGTATGTCCTGGGTGGTGAGGGTCCTTAATGATGGATGCCGCTTTCTTGAGGCACTGCCTCTTGAAGATGTCCTCAATAGTGGGGAGAGTGGTGCCTGTGATGGAGCTGAGTAAGTCTCAACCCTCTGCAGCCACTTGCGATCCTGCACTTTGGAGCCTCCATACCAGGCCATGATGCAATCAGTCAGAATGCTCTCCACCATACAACTGTAGAAATTTGCAAGAGTCTTTGGTG
>JARFYF010000063.1:34876735-34890494 GCA_030265395.1 Rhina ancylostomus | reverse complement strand
TAGTTTGTTTAATTTTATATTGCATCTTACAGCCATTAATATTGGCTTTTGAGCCAAAGTAGAATATTCTGGAAGTTGTAGCAACATGTTGCTCGGGGTGTTAGATGATCTTCAGCTAACAACATTACATGTTGCTTAACTTCCAAAGACCCTTGTCAGACAATGCCTCACAGACAACCTGACAATTTCTAATCAAAGGAGCCATGGTGTCTGAAATGTCCTGATGTCCACCTTAATTAGCAGAAGTGAAGAGACTCTTGGCATCTGTACCAGAAAACACAAAGACTGCCTTGATAAGAACAACCAAGAGGTCCGGGGCTAAGTAAACAGAAGAACAAGCTATTCTTAGAATGCGGCTCTAACTTGCCTCAGAAGAAAGGAAACAGTTCTGTGACTGCCTAAAGGCTGAGTTCCAGCAGAAGATCCATGAGCTAAAGGGCATGCAGAAGGTCCAACAGCTCATGGCATGGATAATTCTTTGGTCCTGTCGAGACCATCTGCAGTCCAAATACCCTAGAGCCCACCCACTGAGAGCCAAGAATGGTGGGCTCACCAAGGATGGAGCAACACTCAGACTGCTGGAAGGAACACTTTGAAGAGCTCCTAAACCACAAAACTGTCCATGACACAAGTATCCTTGACTCCATCCCACATCTGACCATCTGGTCCAGTCTTGCTATCGCCCCCGATCACCAAATCAGAGGCTGTCTGTCAACTGAAAAACAGCAAGTCCTCAAGGGCAAATGGCATCTCCACTGAAGTTCTACAACTTAGGGGAGATGACCTTCAAAAACAAATTTATAGCCTTGTGTCCCAACATCTGGGAATAGATGCTCTAATCATGGTAACTATGGAAGTGTCTTCCTGCTGTTTGCATCATGGAAAGTCATTGCAAGGATTCTCCACAACCATCTCCTCCCAGTGGCTGAAAAGATGCTCCTTGAATCACAGTGTAGATTTTGACGATCTAGAGGCACATTAGAATGATTTTCATAACATGACAACTCCAGGAGAAATGCTAGGGGCAGTATAGCCATTTTGACTTCATAAAACACTTTGACTTTGTTAGTAAAGAGAGTTTGTGGAGGATTCTTCTTTAGCTTGCCTGCCAGCAGAGCTTACCTCTCCAAACATCTCCTGGGCAAGGGTGGGCATGCCATTAACTTAACTAATGGATCCATAACAAGCCCAATCACCATGCAGACTGTTGACCAGGAACACCTTTCACATAACCTTTCTTGTCAGTGCTGCACCTTACCTCCAACACGCTTCCTGTGGCTGTGGAGGTAATTTACTGGACAAAAAAGAAAACTGCTCAGCCTATGTCACCATCCTCCAGAACCCAGGTCACTCCGAGTGCAGTCATAGAACTGCAGCACACAGACAACACTTGCGTATGTGCATGTTCAATGGCTAAGCTCCAAGTTGTCGATTTGTGAAATGAAACATACGAGAGAATGGGCTTAATGCCAAACGTCTGCTCAGCAAAGGTCCTCTGCCAACTTACCCCTAACTGCACAACAGCACCCCTGGACAATAGTGGTGCACAACAAGACCCTGGAAGATGAGGATCACTTCCCATGTTTTGGGAACTATTTTTCAGTGAAGGCAGCCATCAGTGATGGAATTCACAATTGTCTTCAGTGCTCCAGCATGGTCTCTGAGAAAAAGGGTATTGAAGATCCTTCAGCACCCTTATCTTCAAATCCCACGTAAAGCTCATGGTCGACTGAACGCCAGTAATCCTGCTATCCTGAATGCTTCTAAAACATGGCAACCTATAGCAAGCACTTTAGTGCACTAAAGAAGTACCACCACTGCTTTCTTGACGAAGTCCTCCAAATCGACTGGAATCAGAATCAAGTTTATTATCACTGACTTATGTGACGTGAAATTTGTTGTTTAGTGGCAACAGTACAGTGCAAAGAGATTTTAAAAAATACTATAAATTACAAAAATAAATGAATAGAGCAGCCTCTCCCAGGCCAACATCACGAGCATCAAGGCTATAGTTGCATTCTGTCAGCTCCAATGGGCAGGCCAATCTCTTCTGTTCATAACACCAAATTCCTGAAAGAGGCATTTTACTCCAAGCTCCATCGGTGCAAGAGTTATGAGGAAAAGATTCAAGGATGTTCTCTATGATAAAATGCAACAACGCAATTGATTCATGGCAATCCATGGTTCATGACCAACGAGAATAAAGAAGGAGCATTTGGGATGGCATTGAGTACCTCAAGTTCCTTTGGGTGCAAGCAGAAATCCTGTATAAACAGCAGAGGAGGTGCCCCACCTTCCAAGCTACCCACCCACCCATTCCATCAAGCATCACCTGTCCCTCTTGTGGTAGAGTTTGTGGGTCCCACATTAGCCTCATCAGCACAGAACTAGAGTAGAAGCAAGCCACCCTCAACCCCGAGGGAGCAAGTAAGAGTATGCTGATGGTGACTCTCTGCTGGCCTTTTAGCCAAGCAATATTCCATGCACTTGCAATAACATCTGAGTAAAAATGGTGACACTGCAGCATTCTGTCATACAGAGTTTTAAATTACTACAAGTATATGTTTCAAACTTTCTTCCTCATGGTCTGTGCAAGTTGTACATTGAGTAGGTAACACAAATGAGAGCAGTAGAGGCAATTCAATGTTTCAGGCAATTCAGTGTTTCAGGCAGAGATTCACTTATGTTGGTACATCGTTCAAATTGGCTGGAAATGACTAACTGTCAAATACAAATGACACATTATGTAGGCATAAACCAGCTTAATGCATTGATCTAGGGAGAAGATTGCTCCATATCCTTCCCCAAATGAAGGGAGCAGTGTTTCCAGCAAGGCAACACCAAACTAATGGTGGTGATTTGTTAACAGTACCACCACACATCAAAAACAATGGAATGTAAATCAAATAGGTGTTATACAGATAAAGAGGGAAATCTACCTCTGGTAGCAACATACATGGATAAGCTTCATATGATTTCTGGGGATTTTTGTTCTTCAGTATTATAAACAGAGATACTTTTGCAACCAGATTTTCAGCCTTTAAGGGGTTACATTTGTGCAGATTAAATCTTTGCCAGCATCTTTCTAGTGTGTATGATTCAGTACTCATAAGGACATAATTGGGATCCTCTTTGATTCCTTCCTGACAGCCTCAAATCCTTGCACTAACCCTGTCTTTGGAAAAACAATACCTGAAGTAAAAGCAGCTTGGCAAAGCCACAGAAACTGTCTATGGATGTCTACAGGAGAGGGACGATCAGAATAAGACAAGAGGAGAAGTATTACTAATGATGTGGGCATAGAATATAAAAGTTGGGACATTATGTTGCAGCTTTACAAAGCACTGGTTAGACTGTACTTGAAATACTGTGTGCAGTTTTGGTCACCACACTACAGGAAGGATGTGGTTGTGCTTCCTCTCGAATGATGGAGTTAAACCTGGACCACTTCCCATATCTTTGGAGCCACCTCTCAGTGAAGGCAGATATCCATGAAATTCACCTCCACCTTCAATGCACCAATACAACCTTTGGTTGATTGAGGAAAAGGATATCTGAAGATCAAGACCTCAGACCGAGTGCAAAATTCATCATCCACTGGCAGCAGTGATCTCTACCCTCTGTACTTATGAGACCTGGACTACTTACAGGCAGCATTTCAAGTTACTGGAAGAATACCACCAACTCTGTCTCCACAATATCTTCCAAATTCACTGGAAGAACAATTAAATCATCATCCGTCATGGAGTTGTGCGAAACAGAAACAAGCCCTTCAGCCCACTACGTCCGTGCCAACCTTTTTGCCCCTGTACATTAATCCTATTTTCTCCCACTTGTTTTGTATCCTTCTATGTCTTGCCTATTTAGGTGCCTGTCTAACTGTCTGTTACATGCAGTAATTATATCTGATTCCACTACCTCCTCTGGCATCTCGTTCCAGATATCAACCACTCTCTGTGTGAGGAAAAGCTTTACCCTCAAATCCCCTTTATATCTCCTTCCTCTCAGCTTAAACCTATGCTTCTTATTTCTGATACCCTCCACTATGAGAAAAAGATTTTAACTATCTCCTCTGTCTATGCCTCTTATTATTTTATAAACCTCTATCATGTCACCACTTAGCTCCTTCACTCCGAGGAAAACTAACACAGCCCATCCAGTCTCTCCCCATAAGAAAAGCTCTCCAATCCAGGCAACACCCCTGATGCAACCACATCCTTCCTGTAGTATGGCCACCAGAACTGCACACAGTACTCCAAGTGCGCTCGAACCAGTGTTTTGTAAAGTCGCAAAATAATGCCCCAACTTTTATGTCCTGTGCTTCAAACTATGAAGGCAAACATGCCATGTGCCTTCTTCACCACCCAATCTTCCTGTGTTAACACTTTCTGAGGACTAGTGACTTGAACCCCAAGGTCCCTCTGTTCATTGGTGTCCTCTTCCAGGTCAACATCCCCAGTATTGAAGCCCTCATTGCACTCAGTTGGCTACGTTCAACCAGCCACGTCGTTCACAAGCCTAACGTCAGACTCCTGAAACACGCACTCTCCCAAGCTTTGTCATGGGAGTAGATTCCCAGGCAGACAGAGAAAAAGATTCAAGGATGTGCGCGAAAGCCTCCTTGAAGAAATTCAACAGCACTACTAACTCCTGGGAGTCTCTGCTCCAATTTGGGAAGGTATTTGAGAACCTCAAATCCATGCATCAAGGGCACACAGACACCCTGCATAAATGGCAAAAGGGTCCACACTGTCACAAACTACCCATATGCCCATCCCTTCAACAACCTCCTGCTCCATCTGTGGATGAGTCTGTGGTTCCCACAATAGCCTCATCAGTCACTTCAGAACCCACAAAACAGGAGTGAAAGTCAGTCATCCTCAATCCCGAGGGACCGCTGAAAAGAAAAAAAACAGACTAATGAGGTCAACAGTCCTTCTTCATTAACATCAGTGTTCCAAATGTACTACAGTATGCATTTCTTCTTCGTCAGCCCTTCTGTGTCTCCAAACAGACCAATGATGAGGGCTTTGTTGTCATTTTGAAAAATTCTATAAGATCTGCGAAGAACAAAGAGCAATTAAATATCTCCTCAAACCAAAGAAAACGACTGAGGCTTGTGGTCTGTAACTTTCATTATTATCTTAGCCTTAGTGTTCCAGAGATCCGGGGGAAGGTGGAAATTATCATGGAAACAGATTTTCCAGGAATATCATTCTGGCCAAACACTGGTGGATCTGTTCCTATTTCCTGAGGGACTAGTAATGATCTTTATGTAGGCTTACTTGCAAGGACTAGGAACTGGAATACTTTGCCATGTGTCGGTATCTGGTTTGTTACAGTGTCTAAGCAACATATTCTGATGAGTATTGCTTTTTCAAAATCCAAATTGCAGGAAACATTCAGCAAGTCAAACAACATCAACAGAGGACAAATAAATTTCATGTTTCAGCTCAATTGTATTTCATCAGATCTAGTTAGTAAACATTTGGCTGCATGTGGCATTAAATACAGATTGTGGGAAGTAATGATAGGACTCATTTGAAAAGCACCAAGATATCATGGCAATATCTGTAAATGTGGGTCAATCCAAAACATGAAAATAATTGGAATCCATATGAAATAAGTCCAAAGGCAGTTGCCTAGAAAAGAGGTGTGGCTCTGGCAGCAAATGTTAGTGAACACAAAAAGGGAAACTGGAAACATTGAAAGTGAATCAGTTGAACATATTGGTGAAGTAATCATGGTTTCTGCATTCCAGCATTTATTGCAAAGTAAAGCAATCCAAACTTTCCTCTAGGAATCTCACATAAAATTGCACACCCCTCCTATGTTGCTCTCACTTGCCCTTTGGCAAAGAGATGATATTGTGGGTAGAAAAAGGAATTTACAATTTCTTACACAATTTTGTTTCTGTGTGTGAGGAAGAGCACAACCGGAGGTCATCAATTTAATATAGTCACCAAGAAGTCCAATAGGGAATTTAGAGAAACTTACCCAAAGAGTGGTGAGCCTGTGGAACATACTGCCACAGCAAATGGCTGAAGGAAATAGCATCATAAGGGGAGCCTGAACAAATGTATGGAGGAGAAGCAATAGATTTAGCTGAGGAAGGACAGAAAGAGGCCCAAATGTGTATAAATTATGACATGGCATAGTTGGCCCTGTTTTTGTCCTGTGCATTCAATGCTGTATAGTATAGGTTAATTAATGTGGGTGATGCATCAGGATAGATCTAGAAATCGTAAAGGCCAAGAGCTATTTGTCATTCATAGTCGTAGGCAGTACTGCGTATCTACATGGATCAGCTGCAGGACACTTTGCTACTTTTTAGTTCGACACAATTACCCAAAAGCCAGCCTCATTAAACGCTGTTCCTCGACCAATTATAGGTCAGTAAAATCGAGTATGCTGATGTAGATGCAAGTGAGTGAGCAAAGAGTACTAATAGTAGTGCATTACACACTGCCAATATTCTTCCTCCTCTTGGACACTTCTTCCAGGCCTTCTGCCCGCTCCGGATCTCTCTGTCTCTAACTGCCAATGGGACATTAACTGTCTCAACTTCACCACTCCCATTACCTTTTCCTACCTCACAGCCTCTGAACGCACTATCCTCCACTCTCTCTCTACTAATCCTAATCTTACCGTCAAACCCGCAGACAAGGGTGGGGCTGTTGTAGTCTGGCAGTCTGACCTTTACATTGCCGAGGACCGACGTCAATTCTCGGACACCTCTTACTTATCCCTCAACCAGGACCCCACCAAGGAGCATCAGGCTATTGTCTCCCACACTGTCACTGACCTCATCACCTCCAGAGATCTCCCCTCTAATGCCTCCAACCTCATAGTTCTCCAACCCCACACTGCCCATTTCTACCTTCTACCAAACATCCACAAACCTGACTGCCCTGGTAGATCCATTGTTTCTGTCTGCTCCTGCCCCACTGAACTTGTGTCCTCATATCTGGACTCCATTTTGTCCCCCTTGGTCCAGTCCCTTCCCACCTACATCCATGACATTTTGCATGCCCTCCATCACTTCAACAACTTTCAGTTTCTCGGCCTCATTTTCACCATGGACGTTGAGTCCCTGTACATTTCCATTCCCCATCAGGAAGGCCTTAAGGCTCTCCGCTGCTTTCTCAACAACAGACCCAACCAGTTCCCCTCCACTGCCACCCTCCTCCATCTGGCGGAACTGGTACTCACCCTCAACAACTTCTCTTTTGGCTCCTCCCACTTTCTCCAAACCAAAGGTGTAGCCATGGGCACTTTCATAGGCCCCAGTTACACCTGCCTCTTCATTAGCGACATGCCGCATTCCATGTCCCAAACCTACCCCGGCAACACTCCCCAACTCTTTTTCCGCTACGTTGAAGACTGAAATGGTGCCGCTTCCTGCACCTATGCTGAGCTGTCAATTTCATCAACTTCGCTACCAACTTCCATCCTGCCCTCAAATTCACGGTGCATCTCCCACACCTCTCTCCCCTTTTCTGATCTCTCTGTGCCCATCTCAGGAGACAGATTATCTATCGACATCTACTACAAACCCACTGACTCCCACAGCTACCTAGACAACACCTCTTCCCACCCTGCCACTAGCAAGGACACCATTCCTTTTTCTCAGTTCCTCCATCTGCACCACGTCTGTTCTCGAGATGAGGCCTTCCACTCCAGGACATCCAAGATCACCTTTTTCAGAAAACGGGGTTCTCCCCCATTGCTATTGATGGAACCCTCACCTGCATCTCATCTATTTCCTGCAGCATTTCTGCCCTCATCCCATCCCCCTACCCCAGGCATAACAGGGGTAAAGTTCCCCAGGTCCTCACCTATCACCCCACCAGCCTACGCAGCCAACATATCATTCTTCGCAACTTCTGCCACCTAAAACAGGATCCCACCACCAAGCACATTTTCCCTTCCTGTTCCCTCTCTGCTTTCCCCTGGGATCAGTCCCTCCATGACTTCCTTTTCCACTTACCCCTCCACACCCATTCCCCTCCCTAACCAGGCACTCTCCCATAGCACCATAGAATAATACAGCACAATACAGGCCCTTCGGTCCACCATGTTATGCCACCCATCAAACCACACCTCACACTATCTAACCCTTTCCTCCCGCATATCCCTCTATCCCACATTCCTCCATTTGCCTATCCAACAATCTCTTGAAATCCAATACTGAATCCTCCCTTGTTGGGGTTTTTTACATTTTGGGTTAGAATGGAATCTTGTAAACATTAGGGACTGTATTCACTCATCCCTTTTACCTACCTGATCAGTCCAATTAATACTTGGGTAATCAAAATCCCTTATGATTATTATTATATGTGTTTTATTTATGTCCCTAATTTGCTCACTTATTTCTTCCTCCACTTCTCTTGCAATATTAAATAGTCTGGAAATAATGCCAACGATATAATCAATCCTTCAGCATCTTTTATCTAAATGCATATAGCCTTTATTTTTGTCTTCCTTCTAACTGTGTATAATTTTTCCACTCCAACTGTTATCCTTCATAAGTATCATAACCTTATCTCCCCTTCTTTCCATTCTGTCTTGTTCAAATATGTTATACCCTTTACTGTTTAATTCCTAGTCCTTATTTTTCTGTACTATGTCTCAGTAATTCCTATTCTGTCAGATTCCAGTCAATGCATGATTGCCTCTATATTCACAGCTTTTTTTACACTCTACTTCTATAACTCTCCTTGCTCCCCTGCCATCAATGTCCTCCCTTGTATTGTTTCCAATGCTCTTTTTTTTCTTTTTATATATAGGTTGTTTGTATTCTTATAGATTCCACCCCAGAGCTTACTAGTTTAACATTATTGCCACCTCCCATTTAGGAAATGGATCCTATCCAGTTCAAATGGGACCTTTCCCAGTGGTGCCGGCCCTTCCTATTCGTGAATTGGTACTGTTGATCCATGACTCGGAACACCCTTTCCTATACTAGCCCTTTAGCCACATGTTAATCCTCCTGAATTCTCTTCTCAGGCAATAAACCAGAGGTTATTACCCTTGAGGTTCTGCTTTTTAATTTGGAGCCTAATTCATGATGCTAATTTAACAGTTCCCATATTTTATTGTTTGTTCCAACATGGACCCTTCTCATTCCAGTTCCATAAGATATTCCTTAACCAGGCACCATGTGGGCAATATACATGGCTGCAGAGGATACTACACTATCTTTATTTTATCAATTTCTATTTCGGACACTTATCATCCCATTTCCTCTCTTAATGATTTAATGTTTATTTTAAATCAGCATTTCCCTGACAACAAGTATTCTTCCATTCTTAATACTTTAACTGTTTTATTTCACTGAAACACCCTCACTGTCTCATGGTCAGTTGCTTTCTAATCCTTCCTTTAATTTCTCTTCCACTTTCTGTCTGTAGCCATGTATTTAACATTATTTCCATTCTATTACAGTACATGCATTGTCATTTTGCATCTAACGTCACACAGTCATAATTCTTTTTTTCACCTATTAAGTTCCCTTTTCTTGGCTCGCAGATCCAACTGACATTGTCAAACACACCCTAACCTCCTCCCTTGTCAGTAGCAAATGGAAATTACAGTTTGTGGTTCAAGCTGTAATAATGCACTACAGACGTGGTTTGATCTGCTCAAAATTTCACCAACAAATGCTGTCATAACATACATTTTTCTCAGCATAGGAATGCCAGTGCTGGACAGTCTATCATTTATCTATTTAATATCTGGCTACAATGTATACTCATAGGTCAGGTATGTGGAAAATGCTTATTTGAAATACTGTGTTTTCTGAAATGCATCTTGATCTCAATACCAGAAAGCCCCACCTACTGTGCACATGTGGCACCCTTATTTTTAATGCTATTGATTGTGTTTCATGAAGCAAAATGAAGTGCTATGTTTTAAGGCAATTTTGTACTCTGTAATCACATAAGGAACTGAGATTATTACAAGGCATCATATTGTAGTTTATAAAAGGTAATAATCTTAATTTTTTTTCTCCTTTTGGGATGAAGGTTAGCCTTTGAATGTTTGGAAATCTGCTAAACTTGCCAGTGGATAATACATTTATTATGACCAATGTTTGTTTTTGATTATTGGCTGGAGTGCCCTCCAATATTAATTAATATATTCCCAGGAATGAGGGAGATATTGGTTGAAATATGAGAAGGGGTTATTTCAGATTTCCAAAATTTGAATCATTTCATCTTTGTGCATAATTTGCATTGTTATATGTCTGGGAATTCAATTGCATTATATCTTAAATTTTCAGTATCATATCATGTTAGTGAAAATCAACCTTTTTCTGCAATACAACATTATAACAACCATTTCTGGGTCTTTTCCCATGACTTGGAAATTTCAGCTAGGCACTCCCAGAGAATGTGTAGACTTCACATAGACAGCACTGGAGGTCAGGACTGAACACAGAGCTGTGAGGCTGCAACTCCATAGCTATGCTATTGTTCTGCCCCCTTTTGTTTTCTTTGTCTTTGATAAGATATTTACCAAAACCACCCCATCAGAAATATTCCATTTGTCCTATCCATGTCTACCTCACCCTTTCTTCAAACGTACTTGTTCAAATATTAATTTATGAGCCACGTAATAGAAATGGAAATTTAATTTTGAATTGAGCCCTACTGGAAATAAACTTTGTTAAAATAAAACTTCACTTCTAGTGGAAGGAAATTGTTTGCCTTCAAAATACTAGGACACATCTTTTTAAGCTAGTTGTTTTATCTGTGGATCTATTTATTTGTGTGAAGGAAATTGTTAAGTCCCAATTTTAAAACCCTAAACCAGGCAAGAGCAAAGTATTCTGTGAGGGAATTGTGACTTTGCCCTGCTGAAGCAATATTTTCACCATTTTAACATTTGTTTTGGACAGCACCAGAAGTGTTCTCCTCGGCAGGTCAGGCTTAACTAATCTGGTTGATTTTTTTAAGGCGGTCAATAATGCAAAGCACAGGAAGCGGTTACTCCAAGTGTGTATTTTGCAATATCTTTTTAACTCCACCATATTGCTACTTGGTCTAACTTGTAACCCCAGGGATGAATATTGCCCTATGTCAATAACATAGGGTCCAAGGAAGTGTCTGTGTGCATTTGTCTATATGGACTTCCAGGAGCAACTCTTAAGGTTCCACATGAGAGATCATTTGCAAAAATTAGTTGTAACCTGGAGTTGTTGCTTGGTAATTACAAGGGCAATATATAACAGAGAACTCTGATTGGCACAATGTGATAACTGGTGTTTCCCAGAAACTTCAGCTTTTCACCATATACAGTATATCAAAGACCAAGGATTATAAGGACAAGGTTTACATCCATTTAGCAGGCACAGTAAACTGTATGCAGAGGAAGGGAAGGTTAAAAAGGGACAAAGATTAATTGCTGCAGGTGGAATTCAAGGTGGGAAAATCAATGGTGTTTATTTGGTCCCAATGCGTCATGGTGGGAGACTGGGAATCATAGAGCAATACAACACGGAAACAGGCCCTTTGGCCCAAGTCATCCATGCCGGCCCAGTTGCCTGCCTGAGCTAATCCCATTTCCCTCTGTTTGGCCCATATGCCTCTAAATCTTTCCTATCCATGTAACTGTTTAAATGCCTCTTAAATGACATAACTGTACCCACTTCTACCACTTCCTCTTGCTGCTTGTTCCAATTACTCACCACCCTCTGTGTGGAAAAAGTTGCCCCTCACGTCCCTTTGAAATCTTTCCCTTTGAAATCTTTCCCTTGCGCTTTAAACCTATACCCTCTAGCCTTGGACTCTTCTACCCTGGGAAAAAGACTGTGGCCATTCACCTTATCTAAGTCTCTCATGATTTTATAAACTGCTACAAGGTCACCACTCAACCTCCTACACTCCAGGGAAAAAGTCCCAACCTATCCAATCTCTCCTTATAACCTAAGCCCTCCAGTCCCAGTAATATCCCCGTAAATCTTTTTTGCACCCTCTCCAATTTATTGGTATCCTTCCCAGCAGGGAGACCAGAACTGTATGCAGCACTCCAAGTGTGGCCTTACCACTGTATTAGGACGCTTTCAGCTGTACCATGACATCCCAACTCCAGTACTCTTAAGTTCCGACCTATAAAGGCAAGCATACCAAACGACTTCTTTACCAGCTGTCTACCTGTGAAGAACAAATGCTAAAATCTAGTGCACAGATACAATAAGCAAAAAAAAAGCAAGAATTTTGAAAATATGCTTCCTTATACATCACCTGGTCAGATCCACCTGCAGTGTTGCCTTCAGTCTTGGCCATATACCTCAGGAAAGATATGCAAGTATTGAAAGAGGTAAGCACAGATTCACCAGAATAAGAATAACTCAGAAAAGGATTAAGATAATGTCTAATAAATCTTGTTTATATTTTCTTGAAAAATAAGAAATATTTGTGATTAGGATTTGGAAATTTGGCAAATTGAACACCAGCTATTGCTAATTGAGTGGCAGAGAAGGCTTCAGTGGCTGGGCATCCTGCTCAAATATCTCCTTGTTTGTAAGGATCGTTGATCAGGATTGTGTTTAAGCTTTTGGTTATAGACAGGGGAAATTAATGTTCATTCAAATTGAGTTCAAAGAAAAACATTTATATCACATTTAAAAAAAAACTGGGCATTACTGCCATACATTGTAATTCTTCCTATAATTGCTGATTACCTGCTTGGGTGACAGGCCCCAAAGCTTATGATTAACTCAGCATCAAATGCAAATAACAAGTATCAGCCAAATTGGATGAACAGCCCCTTCCATTTTTAAACAAGTCCACCGAGATCTAATGAGGTTCCACACGAATCAGAATTATTTTGCATGGTTATTGTTTTTGCTTGGGTTCAATCAACTTGACTCTGACCAAATAAGCCAATGTCAAACAGTTCAAACCTAAATGAAGATAAAATTGCTGTGCTCCTCTGTGCTTAGAATTACAGTAACTGCAGTAGAGTCCGAGTTTCCTGAGATTCAGAATTAAATTGATTGTGCTGTCTATGCATTCTTCCTCTCTCCGACTGACTCTGTACTCACTGGTACCATGGAGCTGCAGTATCTATTTTTGGAGACAGTGCTCTAAATTCACACAGCATCACCTGAATTGAGAGAATGGGAATTAATTCTTGTGTTACCCATGTACATTTGAGCTAAAGTATTCGTGTATTTTATGTCAATAAAGAAAAGTGGAATCTGAGAATAAAATTCAAAGTGCTAGAAATGCACCATGATTCGGTCAGCATCCAAAAGAGAATGCCATTTTAAGTGCAGCCATTAGCAGAAAGTCTGACCATTAGGGATTTCCTGTATTTTCTGTTTTCTATAGTCAAGCAATATAGCGTTGGTGATGTGGCCATTAGTAGATGATGATGTGGAAGCAAGAAGTGCTAATCAACTAATTTTCCAAGTTTAGTTTCACTGAGAGGATTCCTGTTTCACTGGAAATTCATCAGCACAAGAAAGGTGCACTGGATTAGATCCATTCCCTCGCCTTTTTTCTCTTTCATTTGCAAATATTTATCCACTGTCCCACTAAAAGATATTGTGCATTCAGCTTCCATCAATTCTTTGTTGAAGTTATACTAGGACATGGAAGACAATCTCCTGACCACTCCCTTCATTGCTTTTACAAAAATGTAAAATGTATGGTCTCAAGTTTCCAATATACCTTTGGAAGTACATTTCCCAATTTCCTAATTATCCTCTAAATACTAATGAAAAAAGCCTAGGTCTCTTTCCTTGTCA
>JARFYF010000063.1:34758704-34770115 GCA_030265395.1 Rhina ancylostomus | reverse complement strand
TCAGTCAACGTAAGATGAGATTACAAAGGATTTTTTTGTTACTAAGTAAATGCAGTCAGCACAGTAATGATCAACTGCAAAACTGGAGAGTAGCTGATGTTATTGCTGTATTCAAAAAGGGCTGTAGGAATAAGCTAGGAAACTACAGGCCAGTGAGCCTTAAATCAGTAGTAGGAAAACTATTTGGAAAAAATTCTTAGGGATAGGATTGATGATCACTTGGAAAGGCAGGGACTGAATACGGAAAGTCAGCATGGTTTAGTGCAGGGAAAAATCTTGCCTCACAAATCTGTGAGCTTTTTGGAGGTTTTCTAAGAAAAATGATGAAGGCAAGGTGGTAGAAGTGATATATATAGACTTTAGCAAGGCTTTTGACAAGGTGCTGCATGATAGGCTGGTCCAGAAAGTTCAGGCACATGGCATCTAAAGTGCTTTGGCAAACTGGATCCAAAATTGGCTTGCTGATAGAGAGTAATGGTGGAGCATTGTTTATCTAACCAGTACTCTGTAACCAGTGGGGTGGCTAACTGGATCAGTGCTGGGACCTTTGCTATTTGTCATTTATATAAATGATTTGGATGAGAATGTCTGTGGTCTGATAAGTTTGCTGACAACATGAGGACTGGTGGAGTTGTAGATAGCAGGGATGGTTGCCTTAGGATACAGGAGTTCATAGATCATCTGGAAAGTTGGGCAGAGTGGTGGCAGATGAAATTTAATCCAGAGAAGTGGAATGCATTTTGGGCCATCTAATAATTGTTGGATGTACACAGTAAATGGCAGGGATCTTAGAAGCATTGACATACATTCATAGCTCCCGGAAAGTGGCGATGCAGGTGGCTGGGATAATAAAGAAGGGGGTTAGCTTGCTTGCCTACATAGGCAGAGATAATGAGTATAAGAGATGGGACAACAAGTTGTATCTGTACAAGACATTGGTGAGGCAATACTTGGAATATCGTGTGCAGTTCTGGTCACCATACTATAGGTAGGATGAGGTAGCACTAGCAAGATTGCAGAGGAGATTCACCGGCATGTTGCCGGGAATGGGGGGGCTTCAGTTACAAGGAGAGGTTGAACAGTTTGGGATTGTCCTCACTGGTACATGAGGCTGGGGGTGAATTTAGAAAGGTTTATAAAGTCATGAGGGGCATAGATAACGTAGCTGGTCACAGTCTTTTTCCAAGGATAGGGGAGTCTAATTTTAGGACTTAGGTTTAAGGTGAGAGGAGGAAGTATTTAACAGAGATCTGAGGGGCAAGTTTTCCACAGAGATGATGGTGGGTATATGGAACAAGCTGCCAGCATTGATAAGAGGAAGGTGTAATCACAGCATTTAAAAAGCATTAGGACAAGTACCTGGCTAGGAAAGGAAGAGAAGGATATGGGCCAAATGCAGGAAGTGGGTAGGTAGGTATCCCAGTCAGTATGGACGAGTCGGGCTGAAAGGCCTGCTTCCATGGTGTACGACTCTATGATAATTAGCTGTAGCTTTATTGAGCAGATAGACAATTTATGACACTTCATTACAACAAAAATAAAATGCAACTTGAGAAAGGCTGGTGAATATTTCCTTTGGTCAGTTCCTGATGGAATTAGGTCACCAAAGTTCAAATATCTTCCAGCTGCTTCAGGCACCAACAAATCTATCTTTACACATTTTTCCCCAGTGATGTGAACACCCAAAATGAGTTTTATTTCAAGTGACTTTCAAGACACCCATGTTTCTTGTCTTTAAATAACTTATTCCTATTAATAGGATTTGATCCTTAACCAATTTTTGGTTGCAAAGTCCCTGGGGGTTGTAGTTAAATCCTTGCTCTTGTCCTTTGGTGCTGAGCTGCCTCCTTTCAGTACCAGCATCTTTGCACAAAACAAAGTTTGTCCTTACCAGCAAGAGATTTCTTGTAGACACAAGAAATTCTGCAGATGCCGGAATCTGGAACAATACACAAAAAGTGCTGGAGGAACTCAACAGGTCAGGCAGCATCCATGGAGGAAAATAAACTGCTTTTCAGGCCAAGACCCTTCATCAGGAGATTTCTTGGAGATGGTTGTTTAAAACATGTAGTTTTGATAGGTTTGACCATCTTCCAGGTTTTAATCAATATAGCAAGACTCCTGTTTGGAAAAAATACTTCTTGAAATCTTTTTGAAATGACATACATAGTGTTATTTTTCAATTAGAAGGTAAAGCACTTACCTTAATTATTCACATGCTGGTAACAATATTCTGCTAGTAAGAATGGCACCTACCCCTCTGTAAGATTTACCCCTTCTTAATCAGAATCTAACTATAATAGTTAAGTTCGATGATTTAACTCATAGGTTAAAATGCTCACTAACAGCTGTTACATTCCGCAATGCAGGAAAACCCTTAAGATCCCCTACAACCAAGATGTCATCGTTTAATTTACTCTGGAAAGGGACTGAATGGAAGTCTGGTCAGAGCTATTCCTTCCTTCTCTTCCTCATACATTTTTCATGGGATATAGGTGCCACTGACAAAGCCGGCATTTATTGCCCATCCCTAATTGCACAGGCATTTGAGGGGGTGACTGTGAGCTGCTTTATTGAATTGACAGTATGTATGAGTTTGACTCAACCAGACAAGCGGA
The DNA here is from genome assembly GCA_030265395.1 of Rhina ancylostomus. Taxonomy (NCBI): domain Eukaryota; kingdom Metazoa; phylum Chordata; class Chondrichthyes; order Rhinopristiformes; family Rhinidae; genus Rhina; species Rhina ancylostomus. Next base: position 34,767,497 of record JARFYF010000063.1, on the reverse strand, counting down.
AGATGTTCCATCGTGCTCTTGGCCTGGGCCTTGTAAATTGTGGAAAGGCTTTAGGATGTTAGGAGCCAAGTCACTTGCCACAGAATACTCGGTCTCTGACCTGTTCTTGAAGCTACCATGTATATGTGGCTGGTCTTGTTGAGGTTTTTTTTGTTAGTAATGAATCCCGGCATATCAATGATGAGGGACTTGGCAATGGTAAAGCTATTGAACATCAGGTGTAGGTGGTTAGACCTCTCCTGTAGGAAAAGACATTGCCTTGCACTTCTGTGCATTAATTTAATTTGCATACATTAATGCTGTCTAAGCATTGTTGCATGCACATATGGGCTGTATCTTTTGCTGAGGAGCTGAACGTTGTGCAAATTTTGTGAATTGAACTGAATATTGGAGAACATCCTGACCTCTGACTTTATGAAGCAGCAGATGTTTGGGCTGGAACTTTCCCTCAGGAACTCCTGCAATGGTATCCTGGAGCTGGGATGACTGGCCTCCAATAATCTTACTTTAATGCAAGATAATTCCAAATTTCAAGTAATTTGAATACTTTCCCCTTAATATCCATGGACTTCAGTTTTAGCAGGGCTCTTTGACGCCGCACTCAATCAAATGCTGCCTTACTATCAAAGGCGCGCTGCAGGTACATACGAGTGCTGGAACTGCTTGGCAGAAGGTACGACTCAATTTGGAGTACAGACTAGGATGTTGTCTGCTCCCATAGGTGTTGCTGTATCCAGTGCTCTCAGCCGTTTCTTGCTATCATAAGGAGTGAATTGTTTCAGATGGTCATTGACTGACAGTTTATGCTGAAATGATACTTGTCATGTATAAGCAGATGCTTGAATGTTGTCTTTGCTTTGCTGCATGCAGGTTTGGACTGCTTCATTTGCTGAGATTCAAATGGTATTGAACATTATGCAGCCATCAGTGAACATCTCCCATCTGCCCTCAGAAACACCTGCAGTCACGTCCTGGGTCTAGGGTGGCTCAGTCCCAACAACCAAATTCATCTTCCTTTGGGTGAACTAATGAGTCCAATGACTGGACTGATTTCCCTTGATGCCAATTGACTACAGTTTAACATGAACTCCTTGATACCAAGGGCAGCCACTTCATTATCACTTCTGGAATTCAGCTCTTTGGTCCGTGTTTGCGAGGTGTCACAGTGGTTGAGCAATCCAGCTTCCACAGAAAAGCACTGCCTCTAGAATGGAAGCAGCTCCACAGAACGTGAACCTTTCAGGGTGGCAGCATTTGTGATCGTGCAAAGCCACGCTGCAGCGTGTTCATTCTCAGGCTCCTGTCCTTGCCCCTCGACCTTGCTGGAGCCCACGTTGCCAGCCTGGATTGCTGCTGCTCAGAATAAGATGCAGTCCATAATTGAGCCTTCTTGAACCAGAGCAGCATATTGGTCATCTCCGAGGCAACCTGCGGTCTCCTGCACTGTAAGTCAGCCGTGTTCTACCAGCCATGTTGCAGCCCCCAAGTGCACACCCATTTCTGGCCAGAAGCTGGGGAAGAAAACACATTGTACAAGTCCACACCTGAAACTGACAACCACCTATTTGCATATCCAAGTAAGTCTAATATCTGTTTGAGGCCTCCTATGCTAGATTGTTTGACCCTAATGCAGTGAAACTCGACCAGTGCACCAATTGCTACCAAAAGTACACATCTTGACGTTAGTTGCAGGGTACTACTAATAGAGAAGGGAAAGGCAAAATGTACTCTTATAAACAGGATCAGTTTCCATATACGTGTAAAGCTGCAGAGACAGTTATACACAATTATTATAAAGAACAAGAGTGGATATTGCAGGAGTGTCCTCCATGGAAGCAGTTTGCATAAAGCATAATACAAAATCCTCTCTCAGAACTCCAATTTCAGGCTTGTAACCTTTCAAGTTCTGTATATCCCTGTTTCTTTCCTCTAGTTTTTCTTTTGCTTTGATACTGTACAAAATGTTTCCTTATTTAATTACAAGAAAGTAAAGTGATTGATTACAAAGAATACCAGACTGAATTTGTTAAAAAATTATTTCTGCCTGAACGACACAATAATTAATGAGCAAATCTTTCAGCAATTTGTGATAAGGTTGCTTCATGGTCTGCAAAGTTGCTGTATAACTTCCACTGCTCCATCACTGGTTCATGGAAACCACATCTTGTACTTACTTAACTACTCCTAAGTTTCGTTTGATTTGGGTATTTGCATATTCACTGGTTATTGAGTTCACAATAGGAGAATGTTAGGTAATTAATAAGCAAATACTGTACACTTCTGCTGTAGTGATATTTGTTAACTGCCAATCAACCTCTTCCACGCAGAAAGTAGATAATTCAAATGTGGAGTCCTATTTTCCTTCACTGAAAAAGTCTTCTCTCTCTGTACCTGATTTAACATGGAATTCATCTACTGCCCTGCCCTTGTTTATTTCTCAATCCCTATCTTTTACCAGTTAAGAACTATTTCATTATTCACCAAGATCCCTGTTGTCATTATGAGTTCACATTTCTACCAACTTCTCAAAACCTTTTTTGACTGAAATTTCAATGACAGTCCAAAGCTATGAGAAGTTCTGGTGCAGCAAATTTTCAGCCCAGCATGTTTCCCTAAGGATTAATTATGTTAACAAAACTTAACTTAAACAGTTTAACAATGATCAATTGTTTTTATAGATACAAGTACTCACAGTACAGATAATACTGTATATACAGACAATACACATTGCTTAATGGCAGTAAATGTAGCTTGATACAAAATGTGAACCAAACAGGTAGAGTACAATAATACTGTACAAAACAGATTTATTAATCCTGTATTTTAAAATTTTAACTCTTCAATCCTTTACTTACAACATAAAACTGCAACAAGCTAGATTAAAGAACCTTTCCCAAGTCAAAGAGCAGTGCACAAATATGATCACATATGCTGTATATACTTTTGACTTCAACGTCACAAATGGTCATACAAATATCTTAACTATGAAAAATACAGACATTATTCTAGAAAAGTATTTGCAGTATGTTACCATGCATTAATATTGTCAATACATTCATTGCATTTTGATTTTAACTAAAACTATGAATAGCAACTTAACCAAATAAGAAACTGACATGTAATAAATGAATGCAGAGTATCCATGAACCATAATTTGAAGCGCAGGAACATTGGATTGTAACTTCTGCTCCAACTTGATTTATCACCACCTATTTTCCCATTTCATAACAACTCTCTTAAATTGCTGCCTTGGGTAAACAAAAAGTCAGTTCAAGATGTCCCAAAGCTTTGTGATCCTTCAATCTGCCTCGGCTCAAGCTATGACCAAATACTTTGACAAGTAGCACACTTGAGGTCATCTGCAGAGGTTTTTGAAATACTAATTTATTGTGTCCTATTTGTTTTGTGAATCTCTTCAGACATCCTTTTTCTGGGTTTGCACTTGGACACTACAGGTACATAATCCCCACAAAGGTACCAAGAACTTGTGACTGTGCCTGAGTGGTCACGAGGCCTGTTAAACAGCAGAAGCCATTTAAAATTGTTGAATTATCCATAATAGTATTTTGGGTCAACTCAGTGCGCCCTCAATTTCAATATGCAGCATTTACCTAATTAGAATTGTATACTCTGAACAACTGAACAAAGAGATCTTCAGAAGAACTAGGGATTGTTTTAAGAATTTAACACAATCAAATTTCTAAAGTCAAACCACAAGAGCAAACCTTGAATTGCTTATGTGGTTTTTGAACTGTGAAATTGTGTAACATGCAAAACAATGCACTAAAATATGAAAGTATTTTTATTGATTGTTTCATCAAGTAGAATAAACAGTACGTCATTTTTGTTTTACTTCAAGTCAGTGTGGATCAAATGGAAATGAAGCTAATACTTTGAAAATCTGTGGAAGTCATTCTGGTTTTTATAAAAAAGTTGCAAAATGCATTTGTCATGGAATAATTCAGTTTTATATTTCCCATGCTGTTTTGATTCAGATTGTTTACATTGTAGAAGGAATAGGAATATAAGCAAGTCATTTTTAAATTGGTAGAAATTTATACATTTACATACCATAAAATGTATGCTAAAGTTCATTATCATAAACTTAAATGGTCATTTTTTGATTTCTTTGAACAGTCCAAGTCCATCAACGAGCATTAAGCAGACACACAAGAGATGCACTGAACTTCCTTCCAACTTTCAGCACAAACACACTGCGAGCCTGGGAGAAGGTCTAGATAAAAAAGCACCAGAAATGCTGGTTCCTTGGGGGTGGTGGTGGGGGGGAAAAGGAATTGTCGATGTTACAGGTACGACAATGGTACAAGATTTTGTTATGGCTGGAACAAAGGACATTTGCTCACTCCAAAGACCTTTTATATATAAAATGTCATGATTTCTTACTTTAGCAGACCACTCCAAGTTGTTCCTGCACAAGGTGGCCATTTGAAGACCTACCACCATGGTTATCATGCCAAAAATTGAATTAAACATAATTAATCTGAATAACTTTCCCTCACATGACCTAAGATGAACAGGGAATGGTAAGCTTCCTGCTTGCAAAATTTGCTGCCAAGTTCCAAAAATTCATGCTGTTCAGCATCAGGAATCCAAAGGGATTCCTAAATAAAGCAGATTTAAATTACAGGACCCCTAAACTTCAGTCTTTAAGTCAATTGCTTTGAAGTTACATTATCTTTAATGTTCAGTGAGGTTTTTGTGAAGGCAGCAGAAGTCTGTGTTAACAACTGGTATGCAGAACCACCACTGCCATGAGGCAGATTTATTAACAACTGTGACAGAATTACTGTGGCTTTACCAAGAAATTACACAACTAGTTTATGTGGTATCCATTGATGATTAATTTCCCTGCCTCGCAAAGGAATAACCTCCACCAGGATCTTTAAAGATGCATCTGTCTGTACAATCATGGGGCAGCAGCTTAGAATCTAAAAATATACCAAAGTTACCAGGGAAAGCTCTCTCAGCCAAAGCAAACATTAATATAATGTTATTCACAATACTAAATATTTTAGATGGTGAAAGAGGTTTTGATTATTTTGTAATAAATGGTTTTAACTGTGTTCATCAATAAGTTGTTAATCCAACCATACAACAACCACCTGACTTTGGTATCAATCACTTTATTTGTAGCCTGTCTTATTTATTATTTCAACTGTTGCATTTATCTTAATTCTGAATCTAAGAATTTTCTTTAACATTATTGCAAATAGTGTTCTCTATTCTTCCTAAAGCACAGAAGGAGGAGGAAGAAAAAAAGTAGCATCATGACTATTTTTGGTTTTAGGGCAGCAGATAGGAAAGATGAGCAGTTCTGAATAAGCATACAACTGCCACTTCAGATCAGTATATAAATAATGAAATAAAATGTGTTCTTCTGTTAACAGTCCAGATTTCAGTAACAGGAGTCCACATGTCAGTGTTTGAGCTAAAGCCTGAGGCTCAAAAGTCCAAATGTCTCACATTATGTTTCAAAACAATACCTTCTGTCTGGCACTGAAAGAAGAAATGATGCTATTTAGAACATACCAGAGAAACTCTCAATGTAACATTGCTGCACAAAACTTTTTTTGGAAATCCTCCTTAAACTCTTTGTTTCTTAAAAATAAAACTCCAGCATTTTTTTTAAGTTACAGTCTTACTTATGCCATTGAGATCCTTGTGGTAATCTCAGTTAACTGTGATATTCCACTTAACAAAAATGGAAGTGTCTCTGAGGACCATGTTCAACTGCAAAACATGAAAGTTGATGAAATCTGAGAAGACAAAAAACAACTTGGTTGCAGATTTTCTTGCTTAGATCCCAGGCTTCAGCAATCTCCTAGAAGCAGCCAAATCAGCTTGAAACCATTGCACCTGCTGTTTCCAACTGAGTTACTCTTCAATGGCCCCATAAACAACTTCATTGCAGTGACCATACTCCATGGCAGCAGGAAAATTGCATGCCTTTTAAAAATGTTCAAGAAATTCTGAATAATTAATCTTTCAAAGAAAAACAGGATTACATCGCAGGGAAAAATCATGGACTTTCTCTGATATTTATTTGCCTTTACAAACAAGCCAAATTGTACTGAAAATTCCACTGGCTCTTTCACTACAATTTCTGATCATCTTTCTAAAAATGCCATTAGATTTTTGAAAGTGAAACATCAGACACTGATATCTTACAAATACATGCAGAAGAAATTAATTACTTGATTCTACTGGAAGCTCAACAATAGTTTCAAATTTATTGTTCCTGTCTTCAACAGTATAACCTGAAAGGAACAAATCCTCAATCTGGGCCAGAAACTCTTCAGTGACTGCAGTATTCCACTGATTTTCCAATGTTTTCCTCATGGATTCAAGCAGCTACAGTTCAAGAGAAGTTAAAAGTATGTTTACACATTTTTGTATACTTTAATACAAGTGATAATTACATTCCAAGTATTAAATTAATCCAATATGAAAGTGCATGTTCACTATTACGGCAACAACTTTTAGTTGTTGACAATCATGAGCATCTCAAGACATCACCAAATAAAACTTGACACTGATCCAGTTAGGAGGATATTGGGGAAGATAACCAAAGCCTGGTCTGAGAACCAGATTTGAAGGGGCATCTTAGAGGGAAAAAGACAGGTAGAGAAGTTAAGGGATTGAACTCCAAAGTTTGAGGCCAAAGCAGTTGAAGGCACAGTCATCACTACTGGAGTGATTAAATTCAGGAGGGGAATAAGAGGAGAGCAGATATCTCTGACAATTGTAGAGTTGGAGGAAATTACAGAGTCAGAGAAGGGAGGAATTCGAACATAAGAATTTTAAAAGTTGATACATTATTTGATTGGGAGTTACTATTGGTCAGAGTAAACACTGAAGGGACCAAGTGTAAGTTATGACATAGATTGCAGAATTTTGCTTGACCTCATCTTTAAGAAGACAGAATGAAGGAGGCTGGTCAGCAGTACACTGGAATAAGTCTGAAGGTAACTAAAGCATGGATGAGAGTTTCAGAAAAACAGGAGGGTATTAGGGATCAGTCCTTGAAGAACACCACCAAGGTCTCAGAATGGGAAGAGTAGACACAAGAAGTTATTCTTTGCTATGATTAAATTACTAAGAATGGAACAAGGTGACTGTGATCCTCTTCAGCTCAATGATAGTGGACAAGAATAATGTTAGAAAAGAATGGTTTGGTTAGCCTTGTGAAAGGATGCAGGTAGGTCAAGAAGGACTGATCACTTTTAACAAAATTACTGATTTCAGTGCTATGGCCGGTTGGAAACATGATGGAGGGATTTAAACACGTAGAGTCAGGATAGGTGGGTAGGAGTGTGGAAAAAAAAAGGATGTTGAAGATAGGGCAGTTGTTTGCAAGGATTGATCAATGGTTCAGTTTTTGAAGAGAGGTATGACAACAGAGTGTTGGAAGTGTGGAGAAAGTCATTGAAGAAAAAGAATCATTAATGTCAGCTAACATGGGGCTAGAAGGGAATCTGAGTATTCAGTAGTGCTGCTGAATAGGTTCAAGGGAGGAGGAAGTGGGTTCCATGAATAAACTCAGCCAGGATACAACAGGAGAGAAAGATACAAAGTTGGGAAGAGGACTTGAGAGGAGGGAACACAGGAAGAAACCAATTCTGATTTGGTTCTGGGAGTCACATGGGCACCATAATAGCCAAGGCAGGAAAAGTGATGGGAGGTGGAGCCAAATGGGTAGGTAATGTTTAGGGGTAAGGTTATCTTCCATTGACCAGGTTTCTATGAAAGCCTTGATGTCGATGTGATTATCAATAGTAAACATATGGATGACAAAGTAACAAGTAAATGCTACATATAGATGGGAGGGCTGTAGGATATAGAGAGAGGTAGTGATAGTTGATTTGCCAGCAGAAATTATAGGTTCCAGGCAGACCCATTTAACCAGATTCTCAGCTTAACAAGTGATGAATATTTTCAGATTTTCGACAGCCACGTGGCAGTTGATCCTAATCCAAGGGTTCATAGGCATGAAATTAGTCTGGTTTTATATCTCTAAGTATCACGGGGAACCTCTCTGACCTTCAGGGGGTTGCTAATACTCCATTCTTCTCATTCCTGTCAGCAAATCTTTGGCAGACACACAGCTTTAGAAAGCAAAGTCTCTTTGGCCTTTATTGTAAAAAAAATTTTGTGCGAATGTTTCTGACTGTAACAATAGTTAGTAAAGGTACATGCAAAATAGAAACATCAAAATAGAATGGAATGGAATGGATATTAAGTACTGTGCCATATTAAATACATATTTGCAAGCATAAGGTTGTTATACTTTAAATTTCAAGCACAGTTTTACCCCCATTTACTCAACAATATTATACATAAAACAGTTTTAACATCATTTATTATAAACGTACCTTCTGCAGACATGTTAAATTGGAATCCCTATGAAACATCCGTAGCATTGGGACACTACTGTTAAAAGGAGAAGAGTAAAGCATTCAGTATTCGTTTGTTCCTGAGCATTTCTAAAATGTTTTATTGCTTATATTAACACATTAGTGATCAGCAAAAACATTGAAATCAAGTTAAACAGATGTTTATGAAAAAACAGGCAGAACATTATTATTATTTTCATTTTTCATATCCTTTCAAACAGCAGTGCATTTCTAGCACTTCCTCTCCCCTCCACCCCCCCCCCCAGTAAAATTTCATTGTAGGGTCATCAAGTTGTACAGCACAGAAACAGGCTCTTCAGTCCACCATGTCCATACCACCCACTGTACCTCTCCACATTATTCCCACTTACCCACCTTG
>JARFYF010000063.1:34717239-34728249 GCA_030265395.1 Rhina ancylostomus | reverse complement strand
GAGAGAATGGGGACAATGACATGAATGGCTTCTATACTGTACAATTCTATGATACATAAAGAAATGCAAGGGCTCATTTTATTTCAATAATTTGGGTGTAAAAGGCTGCTACAGCATGGTGCTTCAATTACCATCTATATTCAACTCACCATTGACTGCAATCTCTGAGCAAGCACGTATGTTTGTACACTGTCCTTCCCTTCTTCTCTGTTGCGGGTTCGGTCTACAGGTCGTGGTCGATTATATACTGCCTGTTCTATTGAAAGGAGAAGGACTAAGTAATTTTACTAAAAATCCATCAACTAAATTTTGTGGTATTATAATGCTCTGTTCAGATTTTGATTCATGTGGAATTTCAAAGACAATGTCAACAAAAAGTAAAAATCAATTTGTAAAGGTACTCTATATTAATGGTCAATTTTTATGAATTCTAAATCACTAGTAAAATTAGAACAGCTTATAATGCTACATTATGTTGTCAAGAAATATGATCAAAATAACATAGACTCCCCTATCACAATGTTGCATGCATGCATGCACAGGAATACAGGCACTTGAATGAGATCAGGGGTTAAACCTGACCCTATTCCTGATTGCTATCCTCTGCTGGAAACATAATTCTGGCTATTACAATGCTACTGAAGTCAAATGGCATGTCTACCAAAGTCATAGAGCACTGCCAACACTCACTGACAAATATCATAAATAAATAGGTTATTTGGCATCATACTTATGCATCATGGTACTGTGCTTTCAGATGGGAAGATTGAGAAGAAAAATTGATTTATCACTTTTCTAGTGGTTTTCTTTACAGACATAATTGTTAAATACAGTAAAACCCTGACATTGCTGCACCTTTGGGAGTTGAAGGTGCAGAATGGCAAATTTTCTGGATTATTGGATGCCATTCCAATAAATATCTCAACCCAAGTGTAATTCACATTTTTTAAATGTTACACAGTAGTATAATACATCTTTCAGGAGAGTTTACAGGGAGCATAGGAAACAGGGTCTCAGTAAATTTAAAAGGGATGTGAGAATGGGGCGGCGGTGAGTTTATAATTAGTGTGGGAAGCAGGTGCTCCGTGAGTTTATAAAGACTGGAAATAGGGCCAGGTAAGTTTAAAGGGAGAATGGGAATGGGGTCCAGTAGCTTAAAGTGAGCACGGGTGAGCCACATGCCAAACCATCAGGATTTCTGAACAATTGAGTAGCAGATTATCAAAGTTTTACTGAATGTAGGTGGAGCATTAGTCAGTTATGAAAGTCCCATATTTGCTGATACTTCTGTAACTCAGGATTTAGTAATTGTAATTACCATTTAAAAGTTAATATATTCTGATGGTATGGTTCATCAACATGCTTCAGTACCAAAAAACAGCTGTTAAAACATCAGATGCCAGATACAAGTTTCAAACTGCTGATACTTTGGTGTGGGATTAAACATAAAGAATAAGTACTAATATTTAACAGGAGAACTTACAGAATTTGAATGTAAAATTACTAAACCTCTAGTTTAATTATGCCATAGAATAACAGACACATTGAATCAATGTTCTACAATACCTGTTATTGTCAATTAATAAGTTTAAGTTTAGTCTAATTGATATTAAAATAGTTACAGGATTGAGGGTAATGAGGACCATAATGTTGAAAATGTTCAAATAACATGTAGAACAGGGTAATTCCTGAGCTGCTGGAATAAGAAAGGAGACAGACAGCTGGTAATAGCTGATAATACGGCAAGAGAAGTGAAACTGGAAGACTGTCACATAACTAGTTCAAATTATACCAGAAGAGAAGTGTCTGATTAATACAACAAACAAAATTAAGTGGGTACCTTAGTTTGTGCTTGAATTAAGTGTTGAAAGAAACTCTCAAAGCACGAGTCAGTCTTGTTAGAAGGCAGGGCTTTGTAATTCTATTAACCAATAGTTCCCAGAGCTGGTTGCTGCCAATTTTGGCTTTGTCTTTGCCAACTCGAGCACAGCACACTGAGCTTACAGAGGGCATCAAAGACATAAAGAGCTGACAAGCAACTCTGCTGTATCATTTGACTGTGTAAAAACTGAGCATTGATATTTTACGTTGAGAGCTAATATGTGTGACGCATCATTGTTCCCAACATCAAGAAATGAGGCAACATTCTGAGAGTCACTATCCTCACTCAGATCTATTTCCAGTATTTTCTATTTTTATCTGCTGTTTCTAATTTTTGATCAGCCTTTTTATAAAATCTCTAATGTAACCCAGTTCTTGGTACCTATGTGCTGTGCAAAACTGCAGCATACCATTGCTGCATAGTTTACAACCCTTTGTAGCAACATGTCAAAAATGGAGTCACAGCACCACCTAAAGGGAAGATCAGATGCAGCTTCAATGAAACCCAGACAAAAGGATTTTCTGGGATGAAATGTAACTTGCCAACATGTTGGGACAGTGGGGAAGGAGAGGGAGTAAGGGAATAGAGTTCAGGAAACCCATGAGTTAGTGTGATGCATCAGTTAATGGCTTTATAATAATGTTATTTCTGTGTTTCCAGGCAACTAGGTTGACTGGGTGCAATGATAACTTGCACATGTCAATTTAAATTAAAATTTACATAACTCGCATTTAAATTGACAGCAGAACACAGGAAAAAGAGGTTACAAAGTGCCGGTGAACAAACAATCCTGCTCTGTTTAATGATATGCTTTGCTGGATGCCATATTGGGGAAGCTTGGAGTTGCAGAGAGACAGTTTTATCTGCTGACTGGAGAAAGAGGATCCATAAGGGCATGGCTGAAGAATGCTACCAAACCGTAGGGCACCACTTTCCTGGATTCAGGACTGATCATGATTTCACTACTGCCTCAGTTTAAGAAAGGTGAGCACATTAGAATATTCATCCACATTCCACTTGTACATGGAGTGGCAGCATGTGACCACTGGAGTTTGAACCAAATAGCCATTCAATAAAAGAATTCAGTACCTTCCATCCACACTGCATATAACACTGTCTTGAAGTCAGTGCTGTGTGAAATTGATCACATAAATGATGATCCAAAACTTTCTTATCTTGACAATTCTAATAATATCATAGCAGTGCAGGATGATTACAAGCAGCACACCTCAGATGAGATTATTCATGTCAAGGATGCACCCTCATAGGACTCATGCAGACAACAGACCAGCTCAGAAAATCTTTCTTCAGTGGGACTGTTTACAAAGACTTTCACTGGTGACTCACACACTGTAAGTGTATAGGGCAATCTACCACAAGGTTCTTCAGGACCTCAGATCCAAATAGCCTCTGGTCAAAAGAATGTCAGCAGTTAGAGGAGAGATCTGAGCAGCCTAACATTACCTCTGTTGAAGCCAAGATGCTGCACCACAAAGCAGTAATTGGAAAAGCAAAAACATGCAGTTGTTTAAATTGGTATGAACCTGCGTCCTTTACGCAGTAGATTTAGCTTCCATTATTTTGACTCACTTGAATATGGTTTGTTCCCATTACTCTCTCCTCTTGCTCAGTTTTGGTTAGTGCACAATAGTTTGCTTCTCACTTGCGCTGAAAGGCAAGGCATGAATTGGCACCCAACATTAGGGAGCTGTGAAAGGAATGCATCTCTGCTTGCATGAATGGTTTGTATTGGGAAGTTAATTGTGGACAGTGAGGCTGCCAGGTAAGATAAATGGATGGATGGAGCCCAAAGAAGCCCTGCAATAATTAGCACAAGATAGGCAGCAATAAGCATTACTCATGCTGCACTGGATACATCACATTTCTCCTTGGAATCATATGCACTCTAATAGCTTATCCTACTTGGAATGCACTGCCTAAGAAGGTGATGCAAGTATTTTCTCAACATTTAAGAAGTATCTGGACAAACACATGAATCACAAAGATATTGCAGGCTATGAACCAAGTGCTGGTAAATCGGATTAGTACAGATGGTCAGCATGGACATGGTGGGCTGAAGGGCCTATTGCTATGCAGTATGACTATGGTCTAAAATTTAATGCTGTAAAGGTCACTTCAGCTCTGAGCTGACTCAATTATGCATCTCAATGTCAAAGGTCATTTGCTTGCAGGCCCAAATGGTTGGGCTTCTCATGGATACATGAGCCATGTTTATAAGGCTGTCTTCTTGTTTCTGAGTAGCCAGCTTCGAGGTACAAAATGATTAGAAAAGACAGATTGCCACAGGATAAGTCATTCTGTTAGCTGCCAGAGAATCTTTCAGCAATCTACATGAGATTCTTTGTGTGTTATGCCACAGCTGCATGTTGATGAAATCCAAATCTTGCCAGTTGATGAATCCTCCAGGGTGATTTAGGGTGCCTTAACTGTCAACTGCATGTAACCAGTTACACCCTCACATCTGTGAGAAGGTGTCCAGTGCAGCAAAACCAAGTACTCCATCATTCTGACTGGTCTCAATGCAGCCAAAGATGTTATAATAAATCCCAGTAAACAAGCTTTAGTCACCTGCCTTATTTATTTGTGTTCCATTACAAGAAGTGCAAATGTTTCGACCAGAGACTTGGAAAGCTCCTGAAGTAAAGAAGCTAATGTCAGTGGTGACTTTGACAGAAATGGTAAAGTATGGCCTCAAGATCTAATTGGAAGCAGGTCCTGTTCCAGTGGGCTGGAAATATCTGCCATTATCTTGAGACTCCTGAGACAATGGTATTGAGATATGTTGAGGGTGTGCTCTACCAACTGCATTTCTCTGTGGATTCCTCCTTCCTGTGGAGCTGGACGTCTGCAAAGTGGAGGCAATTGCTGCTCTTGCTGCTGTTCCTCATGATCCTCATCCAAAGTACGCCACAAAGCTTCAAATGGAGCTTCAAAGTACAGTACATGTGGTAATTTCAAATTCCTAAACTCCAAAGGTGAACTAAGTTAGTCCTCACCTCTAGTTCTGTAAACAAAATCATTCTCAGAGACACTAAAGAAAGGAGCTGTGAGCTTGCAGTAATTTTTGAATGGACTTGTTTTTCAGTGAGCTCCAGTGCTGCAAATATTTCATCTTAATTACACTATCAAGTTCCACAAAGTCCAAAGAACTCCTTGACATACTAACTAAGACAAATATTGCAGCAACTGAGAGACTAACCAATTGAAATCTTCAGAGGAAGGGGTGGTGGGGATTGCTTGCATATCATTTGATACACTTAAAATAGGAGGAAGCTGGCAGATTGGAGAGGGCTTCCCAGCAATTCTGTCAATTTCAATGTACTTAACCCCACCTGTTTCCAAACACATACACTCACATACATTTTAAAAAATACTATATTTCTGAAAATAAATGGAGAATGGTTTAAGAGCCAGTAGAATTAATAAAGAAAAAAACAAATTTATAAAAGGAACAGAGAACCAAGTGGTTTTTCAGACTTCCAGGAAAATTGACACTTTTGAAATGGTAACAAATGTTGAAATCGTAAAAATATGGAGACTATTTCTCATAGCGATTTTTTCTTCTCAGATTAATGCCCACTGCACTAGGAAGATAGATCATTAAATATATACAAATTGAGCATTTTCAAAAAATCCTTATCTCTTAAATGAAACATAGGACAAGCTTACCACAGCCAAAATTTATCGCTCCAATTAGTTCCAAGTATGTATGTATCCGTCCAATGCAATTCACATCTCCACAGTTTTTCAGCCCTGGACGTACTGATGTTTTATTCAAATACTTAGGTTTACATTTGTCCCTGCAAGAAGAAAACATGCCATCATCCATCCAAACATTCTGACTGTAGTATAGCATTCCATATCGCTTACATCTCTTGTCAAACTGTTCCAATATATTGATAGCACTGATAGAGAAGGTTAATACATTACCAAATCACGATTCCAAATCAGAAGCAGACTGTTAAATGTTTGCACCAGATTACCTGTAAGTGCATAACTCAAGAAATCCTAACTGAGACAGAAATAAGAGATGATTCAAATAAAAATTCTCCCACGTGCTTACTGTTCTGCAGAGTAAAATTCACTAGTTGACGTTTCCCTGGTATACTTAGAAAAGCCTTAAGAAATACTTTTCTTCCTATTCTCTTTGTTTCATTCTTCAAATTGATAGGATGCATAAAAGTATTTTAAGCAAAAAGTTCCACCCTTCAAAAAAAATCAAAATATGCATACTTGTTTCAAGTAAATTTTAAAAGTATTTCTGATCAAGTTATAATGTAATAGTAATACTAAATCCATAATATTGCAGCTTTTTCAGAGTGAAATAGTTAGAAATTAGTGATTTTTTTTGTCTGAATGCAGTCTTCAAATAAGTAACAAAACAATAACCTTAAAATGTGACTACTCCACTTTATATATTATCAACATATTTTAAATGGGTTTAAAACACAGATTTCTCTTACCACTGATCCAGGATGTAGTTACGTATTTTCAGAAAACGTTCTGGTGTTTTCGATGATCGTCCTTCAAAGAACTCAGGGATAGCTTGCTTCTCATCTTCTGTGATCATATTTTTGTTCAATACTACTTCTTGTGCAGGGGGTTTCAGTACCTCTCCTTCTTCACTATCACAGTTCTCTTCATCAACTTCCATTTCACAACCTGATTCTGCCACACTATACACACAGTTATCATTTTGAAATTCCTCCTTTTCTTCTAATTGCTTAAATTCTAGAAACTCTGGTACTTGCTTTACTAATTCTTCACTCATTGTATCCAGAACACATTCACAATTTGTGCAGCCCACGATATCTTCCTTGGCTGCTTTTAAGGGTGTTTCATTTTCTTTACTCTCATCAGTCATATACTTTTTGTTGTCAGTGTTGCTACCATTTGTCTTACTATCTTTGGATATTTCCTGCATGTCTGATATCTGAAAACATTTTTGCAAGGTCATAGCAGGAGTGGAAGAAATAAACAGAGATTCATCTAGTCCAGAAACACTGTAACCATGGCTATTCACCTTGGGTTCATTCATCTTTGAATCAAATTGAGTTTTCGCTTCTTTCTGCTCCTGAAGGCCATCATAATCACTATCTGTTTCATCCAAGACATCCACATCTTCATCATCAGACATATGCTCAATTTTAACAGCATTGACAGTAGGAAAAGCCTGACCGTGTGATGCTGTGATGTTGTAAGGCTCTGGTCCTATCTTCAAATGCTTGGCTCCATTTTCAGGAGTCCAGATATTTGCCTCTGTCACAGGTTTTTCATTTTTTGCCTACAAAATTTAAAACAAATTTCACATGAAAGACTTGAGGTTCCAATTATTTCTCCAATAATCCCTACTAATGTCTACCTTCAAGAATTTGCACATTATGATCTTCAAGTACAAATTCAAATTCCCCATTTTTTGTTAAATCATGATCACAACTGATGATCTAATGATTAGTTTACTTCACAATTTAACCAATTCTAATTCTGCACTGAGGAAATAGTAGCATATCACTTTTTAGAAAACATGTATGAAATGTTTCTAAGAACTACTGCAAGTTTAATAGTCACTGTTTCATCAATCTGCAGACTTAAAAAATTCAGAGAGGCAAGTTTGGACTCGAAGACTAAGGAAAAGTCTTGAAGCACAGTGCCCATTGCTTACAACACGATAGCAAGATCTTGAAATACAGTTCCATAAAACGTATTTTTTCTTTGTAAGCTCAATAATATTCTTGAAATCTGATGTCTCTGCTTTCCTGTACATCTCTGGGCCACTTTTATGTTGGCACATTACTTAGTTTCAAGAAATCAAGAGCTCAAAGCAAGGGGAATTATAATCCCATCAGTCCACAGTGCAAATGTCAGCAGCTCTGGAAAAGAGATAGGCAGATGCCCAATTTAGGGGGCTGCAATGAATTGAGGGGGGTTCTCAGGATATGATCGGGAGCTGGTGGAAGAGTTATTCCATTGGTAGGAAGCAGGTATTTTTTTGGGTTAGTAGGAACTATTCTTACAACTTCTGACATTGCTTTTAAGAGACATACAGTTTCCCTCAAACTCAAGTCAAGTTTGTTGCCATATGCACAAGTATGGTGAGATACAAGGTACAATGAAATACATGCTTGCAACAGCACCATGGGCACATAGGTTCAGACAACACACAGAACATAAATTGTCCATAAATTCTGCTTCCATGCTTCTTGAAGAGGAAACCCAGCTGACCAGGAACCTGAACAACATGTGGCATATTAGACTCCCAGCCTCATTATATTTAAAATTCACCAGCTGGAGCAGATTGGCTGTCCTGCCTCCATTACACTTAAGGATGCTCTTCAACAATATCCTCCCTGTGGCCAAAGAGCTGCTCTGTGAATCACAGTGTAGATTCCAACAACATAGAGACACAACAGACGCTATCCTGAATGTGCAACAACTCTTAAGGAAATCCAAGGAGCTGTATCAACCATAATATAAGGCCTTTTTTGATCTTACAAAACTCTTTGATGCTAACAATTGAGAAAGATTGTGGAGGCACCGTTTTAAATCTGGCTGCCCTCATATAAATTTGCCTCCATCTTATATGTGTTACCTGACAGCATGCAGGTCCACATTTGACCCAGAACCAGTGCAGAGTCATCAGTGCCCCAACACATTTCTCAACCTTTCTCACCACAATACTGCACCTTAGCCCCAAAAAGCTTCCAGTGGTGTGAAGCTAATCTACAGGACCAATAGAAAACTGTACACCTACAACATCATCACACCAACCTTAGTCGTCAAGCTGCAATATGCAAATAACATTTGCATACATGTAGAATCATTACTGACTCATTCACTAAAGCTTATAAGGGCCTTATACTAACCATCTGCTATCAACCTGACTCCACCCCCAAAAGCCTTGATTAGACCCTGAAAATGAGGACCATTTTCCATATCACAGGAGTCACCTCTCATTGACATTGATGCATGAGAGTCAATTCAGTGCACTAGCTTTCTTAAGCCATGTGAGGAAAAGTGTTTGAAGATCAAGACCTCAAACTTGACACAAAGCACATGGTCTAATGGGCAGCGATGATGCCTGCATTCCCTTATGCTTTCAACATGAACTACTTATGTAAGGCAGCACAAAGCCCTGGAAAGTTAGCATCAAAGCAGGCTTCAGAAAATCCTCAAAATACACTAGCAGGATAAGTGAACTGACATCAATGTCCTCTCCCAGGCTAACATCCATAGCTTCAAGGCTCTAATTACTCAGCTGGCTCCAGTAAAGTGGCTAAGTTGCTCACAAGTCCAACGTCAGCTCTCAAGCTCCATTATGGCAGGAGATTACCAGGTGGACAGAGGAAACAATTCAAGGATGTTCCCAAAGTCTCTTGAAAAAGTGTAACATCCCGAAATGATGAGTACACAGGAGCCCAGCAAAAATGAGACGGAGCTCGCCACTTCTCATGTCAGTGATTCACCTGCACTTCCTGCTCCACCTATGGCAGTGTCAATGGATCTCACATTGGACTCATTCTCACTGAGGATGACTTGGCTGCACTCCAGATATGTGGGTTCTGAAGTGGCTGAGGAAGCCAATGACGGAGATAGGCACAGTTAGCACTAACTAGAGTTTTGCATACCACTCTGCTGAAAATATGGCCTCGAGTTTCTTGGGACCAACAAACCACCTACTCTCCAACCAGATTAACAATGCCCTGTGTCACACAGCACCTTTCTACCCTAAATGGGAAGCCCTGTCCAAAGAAGCATTTTGACATCTGGCAAAGCCATATCCTGGCTTGCCAGCTATCAAAACTGTCAAAGATTCTGAGTATTTCAGAATACCCTTTAAAGCTATTAAAAATTTATCAAGCTATACTAAAATTTTCACCCTCATAGTCATTCCCTGCCACTGACATGGATGGAGTCACTGAATCTGCGCTAGATCTAACCTGACAGAGATTCAGCAGCCAACTTCCCAACAGAACTGCTGACAAATTGCAGCATTGGCACTTCACGCCTGGAATCCGTGAAGCTTTCAATGGAGAGTGTAGTTGGAATGACAGTGGAGAAAATCTCAAGCTAATTCATGGCTTCCCCTTTCATGCACACTTGGATGGGAGTCCCAAACTCTCCAACTGCAAAATGCCAGCAGTTCCACATGAAGATTTACAAAGATGTTGTCAGGGTTGGAGAATGTTAATTATGAGGATTAGGTAGCCATATTAGGCTAGGTTTGTTTCCCTTGGAAAAGAGGAAGCAGTGTGGAGAACTAACTGGTGTATAAAATTACCCGAAGGTAGTAAATCTTCAGAATTCTCCATTCAAGAGGATGTGAAGGCTCCAGCACAGAGTATAATCAAGACAAAGACAGATAGATTTTCGGATATTAAGGGATCAAGGAACATGGGGTCAGTATAGGAAAGTGAAACAGAGCTAAAAAATTAACCACGACCTTACTAAACAGTACAGCAAGGAGCTAAATGGCCTACACCTGCTTCTGGTTATTATGCTCCTGAATACCAAGAGGGCTAGATAGATTTTGTGAGACTGACCCATTTCCTTCAGCAGATACATCTTTTAACAGATTGCATGGATTTTAAGGAAATTGGAAGGAAACTTTGAAGGCAGTGAGGAATCTTTTTCTCATTCAATGGGTGGTGGAGAACTGGAATTCACTGCCTGAAAGAATGGTAAAGGCAGAAACACTCTTGCATCTGAAATGCACTTGGCTACGCATTTAACATGCCATAACATCCAAAACCAAGGTCCAATAGCTGGGAAATGGGATTAGGCTTACAGCTGTTTGTCAGCCTGCATGGAGAACACATCATGGAGAACCCTTCTTCTGTCATACATTTACAATATTTAATCTTTTGAATTGAAAGATAGAGGCATCATAAAACATCCAAAATGTTTCATTGAAATGACAATGCACAGGCCCAGCCACCAAAGCGCAAGCGCCATTTGCAATAATATATTGTTGAACATGTGGCCCAGGGTAATCCCTCCAGTTAGGAACTACTTAAATGTGGCTCTGCCATTTACTAACTTCATATACGCAGTACCATTTTGCCAAAGTTACATCAAAACAACTATATGCAAGCCATTTGACATCATGG
>JARFYF010000063.1:34591180-34616931 GCA_030265395.1 Rhina ancylostomus | reverse complement strand
TTCCCTAATCCTGTGGAAAAAGACTGACCATCCACCTTATCTTTGCCCCTCATGATTTTATAAACTTCTATAAGGTCATCCCTTAGCCTCTGGGGGAGAAAAAGATCCAGCCTATTCAGTCTCTCCTTATAACTCACGCCCTCCAGTCCCAGTAACATCTTTGTGAAGGACACACTTTGGTCTGTATGAAGCCTGCAACTCTACCAGTGCATGGAGCTGTCTATGACCAGAAAATCCTGAACCATGTGCTGTGCATGAAAGTGGTGAAAGCCCCAGCAGAAGCTCAATGGGGAAAGGCCATGGTTTAAGGTCCTCCCTGACATTGCATGGTGAGGGGCTGGATATTGTGTAAAACCTTAGATTTGTTGCTCATGGAATGTATATGAAAGAAAAATTTTCTGTCATACTGATAGCATTACATTTATGTACAAAATTTACATTTATCTAGTAGAGGTGATTATGACTCATGATATTCAATTTTTTGCAAATTTTATGAAATGTACCTTTTGAAAAATGTGTTTTCAGCAGATCATTAAGTTCACTGTTGAAGAAAACATAGAAAATAAAATGTTATGATTTCTGTTTGTAGTGGTTTGGTGTATCCAAATGATATATTAGACCATTGCAAAGTGCTGCCAAGAGTCAACTATGTTCGTTTGATTCTCAATATAGCATATGCCAGACTCAAGAATAACAGGTATCTTTCCCTGAAGAACAACAGTGAACCAGATGGGTTTCGGTGGATTCGGTCACCATTACTGACACTAGGTTTTTATTCCAGATTTATTTGATTAACAATTAAAATTCCCAGCTGCATGGTGGGATTTGAACTAAGTCTCTAGCAAATTAGCCCATAACCATTCCACTATCCTAACTATTAAATGGTCTTCATTTCCTTATTTCAGATCAGTTCCTTAAATTTGGCAGTTGTGGGATGATGCCTAAATATGCTGAGTATTTTCTGAAGACATAGCTGTGGTTTGGGAAAATAAAATCCCTTGGCACCAGCATTCCTTTTTGAGTAGGGATACCAGATCAAAGTACTCCATTGCATAGTATTGCCAACTTGACTATGATTTACTACAAAACAATCTGCTGTCCAAGACTTACTGCAAATATGACATGAACAGCTGTCTGTCCACAGACCAGATGAATAGTTTGACAGCTAAGATCAGTTTGTTGCATATGGAAAAACAAACGGTTTGTTTTCCATTTTGTTGAACAATTATTTTTCAATATGTGGACATCACAACTAACAAATCAGTTTTCTTTTATTTGAAAGGTTTGATTCCAAATCTCTTCACCACTTCAAATAGCAAAACTATATTGGCTAGCATCTCTTTTTAAAATATTTTAATAACACTGCTTTAGTCTAGTTAGTTTTTCATGATTTTTAAGTTATCTGTTTAGTTGGGCATAGGAAGGAAGAGTTCAGTGGCAGGGTAATATTTTAATTGTGAATTTGATTTCTCTCCCCACTAGAGCAGTAGTGTACCCATTCTCAAATTTTGGATCATGATTTCTTCTGCAGATGATTGATATATACCAATTTCCCCTGATATTCTTTGCCAAGTGCCTACTAGGATGGAATATTCTCCACTTGTCTGCATGTGTGCAATTGCAACAAGACAAAGATAAATGCAATCCACTTCCTGGCACTCCTGGCATATTGTGGTAACATTATACTTCCAAGACACTCTTGGCAGCACCTAGAACCACCCAAAAGGTCAAAGGCAAAATCTGCGGCTGACCTGTAACCCTGCCAATCTGGTACACCATTTTAACACACATGTATTCCTGTTCCTTCAACTTGCATCTATTGCCTCTTTGTCTAGCCATTTGCTTGCATCACTTTCTGGCCAGCCAGGTATGGTGTTAAATCTTGCAACAGATGCTTGTTTTAATTGAAGTTGGCTGTGACTGAAAAGTGATAATGTATGAAAGGAAATGAGCATTCTTACCTGAAAGGATCTGGGACTTGGTGCTTTCTCCTCTCCCCATGAGTTCTCCTGCAGGAAGAGTGGCAAGAACTCTCAATGTAGAGTGCTAATTTTGTATAATTCAATACACCAGCACAGGTCCACATTAGTAAATGGTTGAGTTTTCATATGGAGGCTCTCACAGCGAAATGATCAAGAGTAGATGGTGGAGATAATGGCACCAGTGGTGAATCCATTATTAGAAAGTGAAAGAACCTCCATTTGTTACTTGTGCTGTACCATGAGGTTTTTGAACAGTTCAATACTTCTTTTGCAACAGCAAAGTGTATATGAGAAACAGATGAACATCTTAATGCAAGACATTCCCCAGTGACTCAAAGCTATAGTAATGTCTACTTGGATCAGGATGTTACCAAGACTTTTAGGTTTTCAGCTGATATCATCTTCATTATATGAAAGTATTAAAACTTGAGGAAACATTCTAATCAGGTGAAGTCTGTGTTACATACACCTCACTCCTTGTTATCTGCTGATTTGTAGTCTGCGCAGTTGCAAGTTTGGTCATTTACTACTCAGTTGATTACTTACGTGGTCCTCCAGAGCAATTTGTTAACAATGTCAGTTGTGATTTCAGAGGCCTCTGATTTACAGAGATCACTGGAGTGAAGGTTGCTGTGGAAATTGGGAAGAATCTCAGCTAAGTATGTTAAAAGCTTCCAGAGCTGTGATTTAGGAACAGGAAGAAGCCACTTGTACTAATGAATGTTACTGCCTTTACATAGGAGGAGGCCATGGTGGTATCCATGTTTTTTTGTTATGCAATGGAATTCCAGTTCCTGTCCTTTTTGGATAATGAAGACTGTATTTTCTGCAATATTTATATGCATTATAATGTGGTTTAGTTAAATAATGACACTTTTAGACATTGTTATATTCTATACACAAATATGTGCAAAGCTCTCATTGTACAAACAATCCATTAATCACAGTTAGTTCATCTTTACAAAGCACAATTTGTACCTCTGATTCCATTAATGGTGTAGAAGAGCATTAAATAACAGGTTGGTATGATGTTGCTGAATTTCCCACCTGCCTGTCTTGCATTAGTAAGTCATGAAGTAGAAATTGAGCACCATCCAAAACAGAAGAACAAAAACATCAGATAGAGACTTTCAGTGAGCTTGGTGGCATTGCTGGAGTCCAGCGAGCAAGTCTGTAAGTAGTAGGAAAGGACAGGAGCAACATAGGAGTTACAGAGGGGGCAAGAACTTGACTAAGCCATGCAGAATGGTCTGCATCTCCAAGTAATTCCCACTGAGATTGGGATCACCATATAAATATGGAAGTTCCAAACTTGCTGTCAACATTGGACTCCTTATGAAGTACCAGAGCATGAGCCTGTTGTGAATCTACAGCACTTCTGTAGGGGAATCTGTCTATAATACCTGTCCCTGCTGGTTATCAAGTACCCATCTATACATAATCCCATTTACCAGCATTTTGTCCATAGCCTTGGTGATTCAAGTGCTTATCTAGATACTTGAATGTTGTGAGTGTAGCTGCCAACATCACATTCTTAAGCAGTGATCCCAGATTCCACCCAATCTATGCTGCTCATAATTTTTTAACAGGTGCCCTCTTTCTCCAGCCCCTAGGTGTTTTTTCACCCCTTTCCCCCCCCCCCCGCCCAACCCCACCACAAGCAAAACATACCCAGCATATCCAGTCTCTCATCATTGAAAAGTTCAGACCTAGGCAACATCAAGGTGAATCTCCTCTGCATCATTTCCAGTGCAATCATGTCCATCCTGTAGTGTAGCATTCAGTTTGTTGGGGAGGATGGGCTGTGAAAGATCATGGTATTAACTAACTTTTTTAATCTAATGGGTTTACTTGAATGTTTTTAATTGGTTTTGTGTTCTTGAATATTGTATGAGTTATTTTAAATGTACAGTAATAATCACACTTTAAAATTATTTCATTGGCTTTTGATTGGAGTACCTCAGCTGACTATCAGTGTTTCTCTTCAACTGTTTTGTAGATCTGTCTTGTTCTTGCCCCCCCCCCCAATCTGCCACCACGATGGTATTACATTCCACAAGCTACCATCACTACAAAGGACTTGTGTCACTTGGGATTGGAACAATACTTACCAGCACGTTGACAGTTTCTTGTTATGTCCTTGACTTTATTGAAATATCTTTTGACCTGAATCAGAATAAACTGACATCTGGAGAACACATTTCCCAAATAAAAGTATACTAAACTTTTTAGACTTTGTTCATTCATTTGAAGTCATGTTACACATTGAAGTTATTTTAAATCATCTCTGAAAATTTTTTCATTGTATTGATTTATTGCATGTTGGATCAGATTGGATATTGGGAAAGGGCCTCTTGTTTGGGGCAAGCATTCCAGAAGCAGCTGGGAATATCTGAGGTAGGGTCAATGAGAGGGCAGGATCTGTGTGGTGGGTAGGATGGTCAGGTTGGGCTGCAGGTAGCTAACTGACAGCTGTAGCTGTGAAGAAATGGATGCAAGATTGCAGTTATTGTTACCTACAGTTTTTAAGACTTGCAATAACTGAATAGTTATAAGCTCTCATTGAAATAATTACTTTGTAAAATTGAACTCAATTTGTGCAAACGTTACAGTATATCATTTTAATGTTTCTGCTTGACCTCTGTGTTCCAATGGGAAAAGAAAATATCCTTGTTCATACTCCTCTGTGCTGCATTAGCTGAGGTCTGGCAGGGTGGCAACAAAGTAAACAATTGGTTTCAGGAAGATTTTGTTTCTCTTCCTGACCATTAGTCAGAATCCCTCATAGCTGGCAAGTAACCCATGCTGGAAAGGACACACTTAGCAAATATTGCTTGGTAAGAATTAGGCTTCAGCTGAGATAATACTTGCAGTATGCTCAGGGTTGCACATGAAGAATTACCATCTGGGTTAGGCACTACAAAGTAATCAGCAGAAGGACTGCACCACCTTACAAACTACCCACCCATCAGGCACCTGCTGTCCTTTTTTTTTGCGAGAGTCTGTGGTTCCCACATTGGCCTCATCAGCCACTTCAGAACCCACAAAACCCAAGGGAAGCAAGTCAGCCTCAATCCTGAGGTACTGCCTAAGAAGTATAGAGCAATTACTGCCCATCTCTTGTGTCTCAGTATACCATTGCCTTTAGGAACAAAGCAAGGAATATAAGTATCATTGTAATGGGTTGAAACACATTCACCTGTGATTGATGATTCTATGAAGGACAATCAACCTTGCAAACTACTCCTCACAAATTTCTGGGTATCAGTGTCTAAATTGGGAGAGCTGTCCTACAGAATATTCAAGCAGTAGCTGCATATTGTGGTCCTCACAGAATTGTTTTACAGACAATATGCCAGCTGCTTCATCACTCTGTCCTGCTGGCAGGACAGATCCACAAGTGGGGGCAGAACAGTTTTATATAATCAAGAGAAAGTAACCCTGGGTCTTCAAAATGGACTCCAAATGAAGAAGGAATCTCTTAATTAGCAAGGGCACAGAATGTACTCCGGGTGAGGGATTTCATTGTCCTGTGTGAGAGTTGCTTGGTAGCAGTGGCACAGACTGAGCTAGTTAAGTCCTGAAGGAGATAACTGCCCAGATTGGGTCTACCTGTGACAGATGTGTCTGCCCACAATAGGACTGATAGAAGTGACTGCAGCATAGTCTTTGGAGAGAGAAAATCTTCATAGCAAGGGCGTTCTAGTGAATTGTGTGGCATTACAACTGTCTTGGAAGGGATAGACTCAGAACAGATCTGGCAAAATTGGACATCCATGAGGTACTGTAAACCATTGGCAGCAGCAGCAGAAACCTATACCATGACTATCTCTAACCTCATGGCCAGGCACGTCCCTCACTCTACTATCATTATCAAGCTAAGGGATCAACTTAGATTCAGTGAGCGTAATGAGATGCTATCCTGATGAAAATGCT
Organism: Rhina ancylostomus; assembly: GCA_030265395.1. NCBI lineage: Eukaryota > Metazoa > Chordata > Chondrichthyes > Rhinopristiformes > Rhinidae > Rhina > Rhina ancylostomus. The sequence continues at coordinate 34,611,013 of JARFYF010000063.1, read as the reverse complement.
CCAGATGAGCAAAAACAGCATGCAATAGAGCTAAGCATACTCAACAACTAATGGATCAGATGAAAGATCTGCAACATTTAGCCATGAATGCTGCTGAGCAATTAAACAACAAACAGGAGGAAGTGGTGCCAAGAATAAATAAATTTTAAAAAACATATATGGCACACATTTGGTATATATATATATATATATATAATCTTGTAATCTTAATATTTTTGTCTTGGTCTTTATATCTCTGTGGAAGATCAAAATATTTAGGTTCAAATGCTTTGCTGATCTCAAGCAGGGTGCAGTGAAGCTAGTGATTGGACCTTCATTTCCCCTTACAAATTATCAGCCAGCCTTTGATGGCTTGCCAGTGACACTGGAAAGCACATGTGCATAAATATTGATTGAAGCAGAATTAGATTCAGCTGATAGAGTAGTTGAATTTTAGAACATCACCTTGTTTACTTAAATTTCATATTCATAAGAACTGTAGAATTCAGTAGCTACAAAATAAATTACTCAAATGCATACCAGCATGCAATTCAATACAAGCCATTAGTCAAAAATCTATTCCTGAAATAAAGTAGAACTTTATTGAATGAAATCCCACAAAATATCATCTTTTGGGACATAGCTTTTCTCCTAGAAAGTATGTTCATAGAATCATATAAAGATGTGGCACAGATAGGTCATTTGGCCATCATGCCCATGCTGGTGAAAAGTGAAGCTATTAAGGTTACTACCACATTCCAGGTCTCGGTCCATTGCCTGATAGGTTGTGGTTTTACTGCTGCTCATTAAGGTATATTTTAAATGTAATTAGGGTTCTGCCTTCACGACCTTGTCAGGCTGTAAGTTCCAGATCTTGCTCCTCTTTGAGTGGAAAAAATGTTCTTATCTCTTCCCAGTTCTTGTATAAGAGTAAGATTGGATTTATGTCTGCAGGATTTATAATTAAACAGCCAAGCAGAATCATGAGAACAGCCAGCTTTCAAATTAACCTTTAGAACTTGTATCTGTTTTGGCTTTCAGAGCAAAAAAACTCACCAAGAATCAAAATAATTTGAATGCAGATCAGTATTGCTTACTGAGATACAGCTTGAAACCACATTTTAATGTTTTGATGCTTTATAAATAAAAGACATGAGATTGTTGCCAGTGATTATACATCAGTATAATTATTTGCTCTTTCACTCAAGTTTTGTTCTTACACAATACTGTACAACATTTTGTTTTATTGAGGAAGAAGTAATTTTACCAAAGTTACCATCTCAGCATTGTACGTGGCTGAGCAAGTCATGTGTAGTTCAGGAACTTAGAGCTGAAGATGTCAAAATCAGTTCAACCTGAAATGTTAGCTCTGTTTCTTTTTCCACAGATGCTGCTTGTTATAGTGAAGTGCTTCCAGCTTTTTTTCTTGTGTTGAAAATAGGGTTGAATCATGTACTGTGCAATTGATGTAATTACGTTCTTTCAAAAGTCTTTTTTATAAAATATTAAACACAAAGCACAAAATCATCCCATTTGACCCAACCAGTCCATGCTGATGTTTGTGCTTCACCTGAGCCTATTCTCACCTATCATCAACTAACTATTAATGTAACCCTTATGTACTTCTCATGCATATCCAGCTCAAATATATATAAGCCGTCCCATGCTGTGATGCTAAGTTTCACATTCTCACTTTTCTTTGGGAGAACACACACAATAAGCCTGATCCAACCAAGATTCGGTAGAAGTTTAGCATAATTTCCCAAATTTTCTATTCTATTCATCAAGGAGTAAACCTCATTGCTTGGTTTTCTTTAATTTTTTTAGTAACATATTTGATATAAAAAAACAATAAGAACCTATGGAAACAAAAAGGAAGCTGCTTCAATGTGAGAACATATGAAATCAGATAAAGGACAGAATTCAGAGAGAAGTAGTGAATGGGTGTTTTTCAAACTGGTGGGCATTAGGCAGTGTTTCGTTTTTTCCTGGGGTCATTTTTAGGACCACAGCTGTTTTAGTATATATAGTGTTAAAATCTGGGTATGCACATTATTTGAACCTCAGAAATATAATATACTGTTAAGGAGAATAACAGCTGACTTCAGGTGGACACAAAAAGTTTGCTGATATGAGCAGGCACTTGAGAGATAAAATATATTGAAGGGAATTATGAGGAATCTCATATTGGGAGGAGGATTAGATTGAAAAAGGTATAATTTAAATATTACAATTGTCAGGTAGGTGCAGGAACTGAGATCCAGAGATGATTATATACGAATCTGTGAAGGCTGCAAGCTAAACTAAAAAGGGTGTTTAAAATTCACGTTGAATCCTTCAGTTTATAAATAGTGGGACAAAATGCAAAAGGAAGGAATACATACCAAATATTTATAAAAAGTATGCAAATTATAACTTCCTAAGAAAAGTGTGCTCAATTCTGAGTCACCACATTTGGTGTGTGAAAAGGAGCCTGGAAACTAAAAACCCTGTGTATTGGAAGGGATGCTAGAACTGGAGCCCCGGTGTGTGAAAGGGAGCACAGGAATCAGCACTCAGAGAGCTAGATGCTGAACCATAAAGATCTCTAAATAGTTGAATGACAGATTATCTGAATTTTACTGTATAATTTGTCCAGGAATTCACCAATGACAAATGCATACATGATGTTTGCAGGTTTTTTGCACACAAGAAAACATTTAGATAATAATTTGACTGACAACTCCTGAGAGTAACTGAAATGTGTCCAAAATAAGTACATTTTCAGAATCATCTAGCATAGACACAATTCTATGATTTGATTTGAATCTACAAGAAGATCTGATTCTTGAGCGAATGAATGGAACATTTTTGGAGGACCCAAATTTAACATAGTAGGTCTGTTTTTGTGAGGCTTTGAATGCCCTTAGATTGGCAAAATGGCATGAATGATGCATGTACTCATTTGTGAGGTGAATTGTGCTGGGTGCCATGTTGATCAGTGCATTAAGTGCACATTGATATCCACTGGAAGGATTCAGAGCAGACTGATTATGATGCAGAGCAGCATTCAGCACTGGTTTGGTGCCAGCATGCTATTTTAGAACTCATCATTCCAGCTAATGCTTCTCCTTAGCTTTGTATGGCATTCAGGAGTAGGGAGAATAATTTCAGAGCATGTAGTGGTTTGATACAACTGAGTGGCTTGCTATGCCATTTTCAGAGTTGACTATGTAGTTGTGACTCCGGAGCTGTATTTAGGCCAGCTGGGTAAAGATGATGGATTTTCTCGCTTAAAGGGCTTTAGTGATACAGATGCATATTTAATACAATCTGACAGTCTTACAGTTGTCATTATTTTATTATTTTTGTCTTTTTCCCTTCCAGATAATTTAAAATTAACTATATTTAAATCCTCCTGCTGTGGTTGGGAGATTTGAATGCCTAGATGGGACCTCTGGGTTAATGATAACATTAAGTCTATGCTACCAAAGCCTACTCTCAACTTTGTGCATAGTAATTCACAACTATGAAGACAACAAACTAGGTTTGTGTGACATGAGTCCAGTCTCTCCCATGTTTTGTCTGCTAGACATGATTCACAGGTAGAGCGCTTGCCTTTATTGAAAGCATCACGATGCATTGCCCCTTAAGGAGTGCAGGACAGCTTTAAGCAGATACCTTTAACAAAACTGGACACTCATGACATTACCTTCCTCATAAATCTCTCAACCAATCAACAAGGCATTTAGCGCAGGCTGAATATTTTAATAATTTAAGCAACCAAACAGCACAGAAGTTGGTGTGGTGTATGCATCGTAATTAACATCCAGGGTTCATTGAGGATTGTGATTCCAATACCTATTAGCCTGTGCTTGTTCAGTTTAACCTCTTTAAGGCTTTAAGAAAGCTACTAGACAGTATGACTTTTGATTTGTGGTTTATTTGCTTGGATGGCAATACCAAATAGTGGTGTGATATCTTTAAGATTGAATGATAATGGTTATGAGGTAGGTGTTGTACGGTGCTGAACAGACTGGTGTAATACACGTTGGTTGCAATATTGATCAGAAATAATAATTAACTGTTTTAAGATCATAACTGTTTAAAGGGTATATCATGTCACCAACTACTCTCAACTACAACAATGTTTAATTTGAACAGTTTCAGAGTCTGTATGGCTCTGTGGAGAAAGTCCCAGTAATACATAACTTTCCTTTTATTGAACAAAGTACCATTGTTATTAGTTTGGATTTACTTACATACCTACAACATTCATTCAATGGCCATTGAGTCCATACTGCTTCTCAGCAGAGCAATCCCATCGGTCTTATTCCCCTCTTATTTCCCTGTAAGCCCGTGGTTGATTCTGTCTCACATGCCCATCAATTCCCCTTTGATGCATTTGATTCATTTATTTACACCAGGGATAATTTACAGTAGCCAATTAACCGACCAACATGTATTTGGATGTGGGAGGAAACCAAAATGGGTTCAATTCCTTAAATCATTCTGTTCTGAAAATTCATTTTAGGTTGCCATGTTAACTGTCAGAAAGATTTGCACTGCTGCATGTTTTTTCAGTTGTGGCTTTTGTGGTTTTGTATTAATTATCATTAGCTCCTTTAGTTCAGTTGTTTAGCATTGTGCAGAATTTAGACATGAAGATTCTGGTTTCACTTTGTAATCAAGGCTGGGCTAGCAGGTTTTAGTCAGGATGCCTGTGAGTTTGCTGCAATGGAGACATATGATAAGAATAGATCAGTTAGCTTCTTGAGCTTGTCAATCTTGAGTAAGTTGACCATGTGATACCAGCTTTTTACCCATTACTCTCAATACCTTTCGGTTATCAAAAGTGTATAAATCTCAAATTTGAGATGAGCAATTGATCTGCTATTAGTTACTATTCAAAGAAGAGTGCTCTAAATTTTTAACATCCCCAGTGAATTGCTTCTCAGTTTCACTCCTAAAAAGCCTGGGTCAATTTTTTTTGTTTATGTTCTCTGTTCTTAGACTTACTGGCCAGTGAAAATAATTTCTATCTACAGTTCCCCTTACTATCCTGAAAACTGGATAATTGTGTGTACAGTTTGATACAGATTCAGATATACCGTAATTCACTCCATTATAGAATAATTGCCCTCAATATCCAAGGAGCATTAAATCAAATATGGAATGAGTGAGCCGCTAAGAAAAGAGGTCAATGTGGATATGAAATAAAAGGCCTCAAATACTGGAGTCATTCACTGATGCAAGGAAAAGGTTGACAGGGTCATAAGATTCCATCTTCAGCTACCTCATCAATGACCTATGCTTCATTGTAAAGTAGGTTAAATTGTTGACAATTTTCTATGTTCTTCATATGCATTCACAACCAGATTGATATAAAGCAGCCCATGCTGGTTTTAAGCAAAACCAGAGCAGTTTCCTGCTTATACTGAAATAGCAGATAACATTTGTGCTATATAAATACCAGGTCCAGACTGATTCATCTCTCGATACTTCAAGTTCTCTGCACAAACTACTAAAGTCAAGCTAAACATCACTTGCCTGGATGAGTGCAGTTGCAACAATACTTGGGAAGCTCAATAAAATTAAAAGCAAGACAGTCCAGGCTCAATAAGCACATCACTGATACATTGCAATTGCATTTTTTTAATCTACAGGATGAATTGTAGCATCATGAAACTTAATTCTACAACCTCCCAGCTCCACTACTAATACCTCTAATCTAGCAGCATCCTGGTAAACCTCTTTTGCACCCTTCACTATGTCTACCATGGAGAAGTATAACAGCAGTAAGATCATTGGGATAGCATGCTGGTCTGGATACGTGTTTGAACTCCTTCACCATCCTTAGGTCAGGATCTGTAATTTCTTACCCTCTATCAATGTGGAAGTGTTATTTGCACCATGATTGCCACAGTTCAAGGAGAAGACCCATTAACAGCTTGGGGCAGTAGAGAATGGGCAGTAAGCCTTATGTCAACATTACTTGGATCATAACAACAAATTAAAGAAATGTAAGTATTCTCGTTCCAACTTTATTTTCAACTGAATTTTTATTTCTCTAAAAAAATCAGTTTATTGACTTAAACCCTTGTTTTATATTCTATGCTGCTGGGCTTGCATTATTCCCTTTGGAAAGGATTTGGGCAGCTGCAGTGGTAGATTTTTCTTATCACGGTTTAGACTTGAGGATCAATTACAATGACTATGACTGCACTGTAAATGGAATGGGCATCTTCCTGATTTTCTTATGCTGTACTACAGAAGGCAATATGGTAACTCATGAAAGACTAAACTTTTATTTATTAATTACATTTTTGTTCTGTTTCAGAGATGGGAAAGATTGTCTCTTAAAGCAGTGAATCCAAGATTTTCTTATTACTAATGTACACACTATTGCATGATTAGAATGGAGATCAATCATATCCTGCCTTGTTCCCCAGAAGAGCATGCTGAAGCAGGCAAGGGTTGCTGCTTCACTATCACAATTTTAGAGAGGAAATCCGTTTGTTGCAAAGTGGCACTTTGTTTTCTTCTCTTATGATATTTGCCAGCATTTTCCAGAAGCAGCTTGGAGCAGATTCAAACCCACTTCCTTTTTAAGAAAAAGAAGCTCCAGATTAAAGATTGTGCTTGTTAACAGCGGGTGCTCTTCAAACAGTGCATGCATATGCACTATCCGGTTCATGCAGCAATTTATTCCCTCTTTGTTCATGTAACCACTGGAGCACCATTTCATCATAGCAAGCTATTGCTAAAACCTCAAGGTGCTTTTTTGTGAGCTTATTATTTAATCGTGTTTGGGATCAGATGTAGAAAGTGGATTCATTGAGGACTACAATGGGTTTACAGCTTGAAATATTGAAAGTATGCTGACACTTCAGTGCAGGTTTAACTTTACTGAGCAAGTAACAATTTCTTTTATGTAAGTCTTGTTTGTTACTCTTTGATTTCATTAGAGTACTGCTTTTATTGTATCATGACTAATAATCATTTTTATGTTTACAGCTTGCTGTTTTCCTGTTTCCTGTTTCCAGATATAAATGATACGGTGGTGCTACACTGATTCACAGAATGTTCACAGTTCTGAGACTATTCTGACTTGAGCTTACTATGATTTGTTTTTTCAAGTTTGAAGGTTGGACTGAAATTGAGTACTGTACAACTTTCACAACCAAATAATTACAATCCTGAGCCCAGCTTCTAGTTGTCAAGTTGGAATAACCATTTTTCAGTTGTAATTTCCAATGACTTAGTAAATGTATCAGATTAACCCCTGCAAAGTCTATTAATGCATAACTGTTAGCTAATCGTACAGTGTTAGTCAAACTATCAAAATATCTTAATCGTCTTCGCATGAGATCTTCATTAATGAAGATATACAGGATTAAATAAAGGTAGAAATTTTACCATGGATACTGAGAATTCTGAAATATGCCTGAAAATAATAAATGCTGGAAAGAAGCCATGTGTGTTAGTCTCTGAAATAGATTGACAGTGTTTTGAATGGATCATTTCCACAAATTTAACCAATGATAATTGATCGGCTATGCACCTTCTAATTTCAAAATTGTAGTAGTTGAAAATTTTCATTATCTATGAAAACCTGTAATTTTTAAAGCAAAAAGCATGCTTTTTAGCTATAATGCTGTGCAAAATTAAATTTTATATTTTTAAAAATTGTATGTATACTTATTATTTTGTGTATTATGTAAACATAAAACTGGCTCTTTATCTCAAGCTACATCAATAGTTGCATAGCATGTAAAGTGTGGCTTGAGGCTACACTCTTGGTAAAAGAGGAAACTGTTGCAAATTTTGAAATCAAAGGCATAAAACTCAGTCTTCATCTTTTGTTTGGTCAAATACACTCTTGGTAAAAGAGAAAACTATTGCAAATTTTGAAATCAAAGGCGTAAAACTCGGTCTTCATCTTTTATTTGGTCATTACAAGAAATGTTATGCCTGGCAGGCCCTGTTTCATTTAGAAGGAGTCTTGTGATAACTTAAGTCTGATTTCTTCCCCGAAGAAAGTTGTTTAATGTTAGAATTCATCCTTTCGTTCAGCCTCAATAGCTCTTTCAATAAGTACAATGTTCAATGCACAGGTAAAATGAAGACCACAGACTCATTCTCTTATTCCCTGATTTGCATTGAATTAGCTGACGTCACCCAGAGGATGTCCCTATTGGCCTCAGTGTTCAAGGACGAGGAAGGAGGGAAACTAATCTGGTTTAAGGCTCCTGATTATAATTCAGTGAGTTTTGTGGGAATGTGTATTAAGAGGACAGTGACAGTGAAATAGTTGGTTGCAATTGGTTCTTCCTGTGTCCTGGGCAATAATGTACTTAACTAAAATAGTTTGTTCATGCTGAATCTGGTTATTTTTGAATCTACGGGTTCTTTCAGGGGTCCAGGAATGAGTTGAAAACTTCGTGCTTCACAAAGAGCATGTGGCATTAGCTTTGATGAGCTGAGACAAAGGAACAAAAGATGAGCTCAGGCCGGGGGGAGGACGAGCAAGAGAGAGATTAACAAAAAATGACACCTTTTATACCTGAGATAAGAGGTACTTCTTAGATAACAATAGTCCAATCAGGAAACCTATTAGATATTTGTGGCCAAACCAACCAATGAATATACCACATATTCACCTGATGGACGAACCAATAAGCGGCCATTCCTTCTGCTGCCACTTGAGGTGTATTAAACACTATACATGTTAAAAAACTAATTAAAACAGTCGAATCCAATATTCACTTATTTCATTATTTTTTGTGAGCATTTGCTGTGTGCAACTTTGCTACTGTGTCTCCATACATAACAACAGTGAAACATTTTAAAATATTTAGGTGAAAAGTGTTTTTGAAAGGTGCTGAATAAGTTAAACTCTGAATAGTTTATTCACTGTTGTCGTAGCAAAGAAACATTGAAAATAGGAGCCATTTGGATTTTGAGACCACTCCACTGTTCAATCCAATTATGGCTTATTATTTGTCTCAATACCAAATTTCCTAGTCTCTCCACATACCCTTCAATCTCTTTTGCATATAGAAATTTATCTTCCTTCTTAAATGTAATCAGTGATGGCCTCTAAAGCCTTTTTTGGTAGTGAATTCCACAGGTTCATCATGCTCTGAATACATAAATTTCTCCTCATCTCAGTCTTAAATCTCTTGCCTTATTAAAGGAGAGATTAGGTCAACTAGGTTTGTATTCACTAGAACTTAGAAGAATGAATGGGTATCTAATTGAAATTCTGACAGGGCTAGGCAGAGCTGTGACACCTCATTCTAGATATCCCATTCCAGGGAAGCACAGTCGCTACATCCAGTATGTATGGCCCCATCAGAGTTCTGTAGGTTTCAAAAGATCCCCATTCATTCATCTAAATTCCGCTGAATTCAAACCTTGTTGACCAAATCTCTCTTCCAGCAGCAGTTCTGCCATCTGCTAATCAGCCTGATCTTGTCTAATTTTTGTCCATCCCAGAACAAATGCAGAAATGTTGTCTAAAAGCAAAACAAAATAGTAGTTGCTGAAATCTGAAGATAGAAAATCCTGGAGATCCTGAGCAGATCAGGCAGCATCTGTGGAGAGAGAAAAACATAGTAGATGTTTCAGGTAGGTGCCCTTTCATCAGAACCGTTCAATAATCCTGATGAAAGGGTACCTATCTGAAACACTGGACACAATATGCTGGAGGAACTCAGCAGGTCAGGCTTTGGCCCCAGGCCGCCAAGCTGAAACATTGACTCTGTTTCATCTTTGCAGATGCTGCCGGACTTGCTCAGGATCTTCAGAATTTTCTAATTTAATTCTAGAAATGTTTTTCTCCAATGTAAATGTTTATATTGAGCAATTAATTACTAATGATTTAATTTAAACTTTTCGTCAGTTTAAAATGGAGCAACTCAAAATACAGCTACACTCCCTACTTTGTTGGATAAAAGTTTATGTTTTAAGGAAATATAGCCATCTGGTCTCTGAAATGCCCAAAATGCAATGTTTCAAATTTTGAAAGGTATTGCGACATCAGCAGGTAAAAAAAATACTTTCGAGAATTGTGCTGCATGCTTCTCACACTTATGAAAATTATTCATGCCCATGAAATAATAATTAATGATTTTTAGCAGAATTTCAAACTTGGTTCTCTGATTCTTGAAAGAAAACTATGTTACTTAACCAGCAATGAGATAGCCTCCTAGTAAATATATTTTTACAAGAGTCCATTTGCTCAATGGTGTCTTGCTAGAACTTGATATATGGATATAACCAGAAGTCCTTAATTTGAATTAAGGAAATCTTTTACTTACCAATAAAAGAGTTATAATACCTGTAAATTATATCAATTATCCCTTAAAGAAAAATTTTAATTCTAATCACTTTACTTTATTAATATTTTGTTGCTGACACTTCACAAATAATTTTATCTGTGGAGCAGTAAATCAGATTCTAAATGTAACGTTATTATTATATGAGAGTTGGAAATTTACAGTATTAGAGAGATATCTATTTTCCAGCAACAACAGACAATGGTATTACATTATTTCTAAATCCTAAATATTTTGTGGGACTTAGAAAGCGTGGAATGGAGAGAAAAAACATCAGAAAATAATTTGTTTATTTAAAATCCATTAAATTTAATTGTGCCAAATGAAAAGTCATAGGATGCTTCTGCATGGTTTTGTGCCTAAATGTATGCCCTGCATGCTTCTGTGCCACATGATTGAATTCCAACAGAGTCATGGATCTCATTTGAGATATGAATTAGGTTGCCACATTTGTACTTGCTAAATCCTGTCTCTGCTTCTGTTTAATCATGAATAAAGAATTTAACTGGTCTCCGGTTTACATTTTTCTTTGTAAGCGTGTTTTATGCCATTTTTAGGTTCTTCTATCAAAACAGGAACTACAGCCAGGATAACCCAACATGGCATATTTGTGCAGCTTCACCTCTGCTGCTCTTGACCTAGTAGATGGGGCTGATTGGAATTGCTTGCCCCTGACTTCTCCCAGGCAAAAACCACCAAGTTCTCTCTACTTGGCTCCTTTCCCAGGAATTGTACCAGCAATTCAGAGGCTGTTATGTCTCGGCGCCCAAACTGCAGTTAACTGCATTCTTGTGGTTATTCGGCAACTGGAGGTCAACTTGACCCATTCACATCAGCTGAAACAACTACTTATAGAAGGGGATAGAACTGGACATGGTCAGATGATTTTTTGTTTTCCTACCATTTGAAACATATGTACTGAGAAAATGATCTGAGAATTTGCAGTTTGGCCGTTAGAAAAGACTTGGTTGTGTAATTTTAAATGGGCTCCAGAGGAGTATCACTTCAAGAGAAAAATCAATAAAACACGGGGTGATTTTGGTTGCTTGAGTTCTAACAATATAATATATGAGGTCTGATTACAGCCAAGATGTGGTCACTGATATTTATGAAAATTTATTTATGAAAATGAAATGGAGTCTTGTCTGTGGCAATATGATCTCCATTTTGGAAACCCAGTACCTGACCCCCATTCTGGACTCCTTGCTCCCTCTCACTGTATTAAGTAGATAACAATATCAGAGCTGTCAAAAGGGGACAAGCTGTGATGTGCTTTTTAATCACAATCTAAATTCCTAATATTAACTCAATTCAACTTTGTGACTTGTATCCATTTACTGTATCTCAGTCGCTTTTGTAGTTGCCTGGTTCTGACTTCACTCTAAGTGGTTCTAGTGGTCTTTTTCTCTCTTACTTCCCACACCTTCACTTCCAGAGGCTGCCATTCATCTTTGCTTTGATCGTCCCTATGCCATCCCTTGAGAGCTTCATCAACAGGCATGGGGGTCATTCCCCACATGTATGCTGATGATACCTAACTCTACACTTTTTCACATTCCTCAACTTTATGCTTCTCAACTGACATCAACTTTTCTTCTAAACATCATTAAACTATAAACATCATTAAGTTATAATTCTTAGTCATTGACTTCAATGGAAATGAAATTAGAGTGGTTACAAAATGCTCAGACTGTTATTGCCGATTTTACAATTGTTAAAGATTAAAATCGCATTTTGAGTGAATAACAGACTTTGTGCTAACGTTTAATAATGTTGTTTAAGGTGCTTCACAAAGCAAGAAGATTCCTTTTTGATTTCATCACAGCTGAAATTGTGATACATGCTGTAGTCATTTCTGCACTAAATTTCTCCAATAGCTGTGTTCTACTACTAAATGTGCATTCAGGTTTATTATCTCCAGATATTCTTCTCTGTGGACTTTGCATAGCCTGTGATCCACCTTTATGCCCGATGTTAAGCAAGACCAGGGATTACATGCTCCATGTGCCTGCCACAAGAGCATATTATGTGCTTCCACAGGTATTCCCCTACCTCTTTCTCAGTTCTATGGACTAGATAAGCACTTTTACTCATGCTAATTCAAGGTAGATACTGTATGAATAAATGGTTTATTTAAATCAGGTCAACAAATGAATGAATAATTTACAGTTTAACAGACTGAGATAATTATTTCCTTACAGCACAGAGAGAGGTAATTTGGCCCACTGAGTCTGTGCCAGCTCTTTGTGAAATCCCATCAATCCTCACTTATTTCTCTGTAAACCATTCTCACAGTCCCACTAACTACCCCACCCACCTCAAATCTTCTACACAGTATCCAACTCATATTTTCATATTATGGAAATGGTCTGACAACCATCATAGACTTGATGCGACAAATATCCTCCTACATCCCAAGTCCCATTCCCCCACATTTCTCTGTAACCTATTCTCTCCAATTCCCTTGACCTCTAATCCATCCAAACCCCGTCCTCTCTCCATCCTGTCCATAATTTCAAACACTGTCTTGTTACTCTGCAATCCTGTCCTCTTCCCCTATCATCTTGTCCCCCAACCCCTCCAATCCCTTGTCCTCTAACCCATTTGAACTCTGGACCTTCACTGCCTAAATCTGTGGCCCCTCATTCTTTGATCCCTTCACACTGAATCTTCTGATCCCCTGTGCTCTGACCCCACCCATCCCTAGCATTCTTCCCGTCTGGTTCCCTGTTCCCCATCCTCCTGCCCCTATGATCCCCTCTCCCCTGCTCTATCCCTCTGATTGCCTGTCCTCACCCTCCAAACCCCTCTCCTCTATTTCCCCTCTAACCTTTTGATCCCTTGGTCTCTAGCTCCTCCGATACCATGTCTTCTATCCATGTACCCTCTATATTACTGATCCCATGTCCACTACTACTCTAATTAGGTAGTCCCTCCAAACCCTCCTCTCCTGTTCTGTCATTTTCTGATCTGCTGTACTCTAACCCCTCCAATCCCCTGCACTCTAATCTTCTGATTCCCTATCGATACCTTTCTGATTCCCTCTTCTCACTCCCTAACCCCCTCTCCTCTAACCCTGATCCCCATCATCTATCCCTTTGGTCTCTGTCCTTAACTCCTCCAATCTGTACTCTAACCCATCTGATCCTTTGTCTTCGAACCAATTCAATCCACTCATCTCAGATCCCTCCAATCCTCTGTACCATAACCACTCCAATCCCTCTTCTCCAGCCCCATTAATCCCTGATAGCCTCCAATCCCCTGTCATAACCATCTCCTCTCTTCTAAACCTCTGATTCTGTGTCCTCTAACCCCACTGATTCTCTGTCCTCTACTCCTCTAATCCCCTGTGCTCTGTCCCCTTAGATCTCTTATTTCTCTCATTCCTCCAGTCCCCTGTGTTGTCATCCTCTGATCCCCCAAACAAGCCACAAGCTGCTGGAAACAGCTGGCAACAGCTGCCTTTGACTCCCGCTGGGCGCAGACCCAGGATCAGATTTGCGGCCCTCGGGTACCTCTAGCTGAGGCTGAGGGGAGGGATGAGTGCTGGAAATATTTGTCCTGTCCAGGCGTGTCTGCGCTCACAGAGTGTACATTTGGTGCCTGACTCTGAGTACAGGATGTTGGGTGACTTGTTTAATGAAGAGGGTGCCTCTCACAAACTGGAAACGCTTATGGGGCCATTTCCTACCTGAAGTCCCTCCCTGGAAAACGTGGATGTATGATCTTGGCTGTAAGACTCATGCAAATTCATTGCTTTTTGATTAAGTCTGTCTCCAGGCTGCCTATATAATTAGATAAGATGAAGCCTTTTTCTGGTAAACTGTTACTGAGGTGTCGAGCTAATCAGAATCCTGTGCTTTTCTCAAGGGCTGTGAAACAGCTGTCATTAAAAGTCATAGCCCCAGGCTGTGGCCTGTGCTTTGAAATGTGACCAGGTGGCTTCTCGTAATCTGGCTGGCTGTGTGCCATGCCGGGTGAATCAGATAAAATGATACCTTAAGCAGCAAGATGTCCCAAAATAGTTCTAAGGATAAAATGTGGACACAAGTATTTGGCATTGCCATTAATGGCCCCTAGGTTGATTCAGCAGTTAATATTTCATGTCATCATCGTGTGGGCCAAAATCAACATGCCTGAAGAAAAATCTAGCTGGCAAAATGATTGGCTTGAGCTGGTAATTTCTGTTGAAGAGAGTCCTTTGTCTAGGTAGGGCATAGGCCCCACACATATTAATTTCAACAAAAAAAACCTCAACTCCAGTATTATCCACCTCCTCCTTAAACACCAGCCTGTTCAGAACTCAACCACCTACATCCTGTCTCAATCGTCCATTATTCCCATTTTTATTGACTTACATTGGATTCCTGTCTTTCAAAACACTGGCTTAGAATTTGCTGCAAAAGTAACAGTGAGCTTTAGGGAGCCTGTTGCTGTTAAAGGGGTGAATATTGCTGGCTGTGGTTGGCAGTTTTGATCAGAACTGCCACCATTCAGCCAATGAAATCTTAAGAAGCCTGAATTCTGCATGTGTGCTGTCAAACACAGAGGTCTGAAACTTACTGTAGCTAGTTGTCTCTGAGTTCGGCCTGAACCTGTAGGAGCAGCATAACCCAGGGTCCTCTTAATCATTTGTTAAGACCAAACAAACATGACACTTAAAATAAATACAAGCACTAAATAATATGACATATTATGGGAAACTACCAAAAATTACATGATGTAAAATACTACAAACTTTTATGCACAAATATTACTTCTGTACTCGGTACCTTACATATCTTTAACTCTTTATCGTAATTAAGCCTTTCACATACATAATGCTGAATGCAACTCAATCTAGTGATCACTCAAGGGAACCCATCCCCATCTGTACAGGTGACTTCTGACCTCATTTCCCTTACAAGTTGCCCTTTACTCAAAACATCACTCGCTGTTTAACTTCAGATGATTTTGATCATAGTTCATCCCAGAAATCATTTGGAGGAGCACATTCCCATGTGTCGGGGTGATCACTCCGATCGCAGTTCCCTTGCTAAAGTTTCTTCTGAATCTTGCTTATTTTGTAATGCAAAAATAATGCCTTTGATTATTTGATTGATGCTTCCTCTCCTTTGACTGGAATACCTCCATCCGGTTTGCCTGCTCTCTGTACAATGTAGAAGTGCTTGACTTTCAGCCATTAGCACAAGTAAAGGAGACAGATGGAGTGGGTGGTCAGGGATTGGATTCTGTCATACGGATTGAAGACAATGGTTATGGTCTTTTCAGTGTCTAACAGGAGAAAGTCTCTATTTATTCAGTACTAAATGTCAGGCAAGCAGAGGCAGCTGAGAAGTGGTACTGGATATTATCTCTGTATCATCTCCAGCTGCTTTATTAATGACCTTCCTTTAATTGTAAGGTCATAAGTAGGGACGTTCGCCAATGCTTGCACAATGTTCAGCACTGTTTGTGACTCCTCAGTTAATGAAGCAGTCCACATCTGAATGGAGCAAGACCTGGACAATATCCGGGCCTGGGCTGATAGGTGGCAAGTAACATTCACCCAACAGAAGTGCCAGGCAATGATGAAATCTAACAAGAGAAAATACTGCTATCATCCCCTGACATTCAATGGCATTACCATCATTGAAGCCCCCACTATCAATATCCTGGGAGTTACTATTGAAATGGAGTAGCCTTATACACAATATGGCTACAAGAGCAGGCCAGAAGCTCAGGATTTTGTGGTGAGTAACTCATCTCCTAGCTCCCCATAGCCAGTCTACCATCTACAAGGCTCAAGTCAAGAGTGTGAAGGAATAGCTTTTACTTGCCTAGATGAGTGTAGCTTCAAAAACTCTCAAGAAGTTCGACACCATGCACACCATCTACTACCATTCACTCACTCCACCACTAATTCACAGAAGAAGCAGATTGTAACATCTACAGCATCTACTGCAGCAATTCACCAAGACTCCTTAGTCAGCACCATCCAAACCCATGACCTCTACCAGGCAGAAAGACAAGGGCAGCAAAATCTTGGGAATACTGCCACATGGAAGTTGCCCTCCAAGCCAAATACTATCCTGTCTTGGAAGTATATCACCATTCCTTAACCTTTGCTGGGTCAAAGTCCTGGAAAACTCTCCCTAACAGCATTGTGGGCATAACCACATCCCAAGGATTATAGTGGTTCGAGAAGACAACTCACAGCTTCCTTCTCAAAGACAATTAACTGTTGGCTCAGCCTGTGAAGTCCACAGCCCTTGAATGAATAAAAATGTGCAAATTGATGCTGTGTTTTTAGATGAGGTTGAGGGACTGCATTTAGATAAGAAACAGGTGATGAACAAGGATAGATCCTTAGGTTTACTGGAACTAACAGTGCAGGCATGGGAAATGTAATATTGCAGCTGAGTAGGTGTGACTGGAGCTAGACGTCTGCAGTTGCACCTGAGTGAATGATGGGTGGAGAGGCACTGGAGAATGATGGTATGGTCAACTATATTAAATCCCATATGCAAGGATAATCAAACCATCAAGACAAGAGGGCATGGATTTAAAATAATGGGGGGGAAGTTCAGGGGGAAAGTCAGAGGGAGCTTTTTCACCCAGAGAGTGGTAGGTGCATGGAAAACGCTGCCTGGGGTGGTGGTGGAGGCGGATACGTTGGACAGGTTGAAGAGGTTGTTGGATAGGCATATGGAGGAGTGCGGGATAGAGGGATGTTTGAGAGGAAAGGGTTAGATGGTGAGAGGTGTAGTTGGATAGCGGCACAACACGGTGGGCCGAAGGGCCTGTATTGTGCAGTATTGTTCCATGGTTCTATGGTTCTATGGTATTAGTGTCCTCTCCCAATCCAAAATCCCCAGTTTTGAGGACTGAGTTGCTCTCAGTCAGTTATGTTCAGCACTCTGTAAAGGCAGTTATCACTGTAGTAAGCTTCAGAGTTAAATTTCAGACCAGTAATCCTGTGATGCCATCTGCATTTAATATTTCTGAGGGAAGAAAACAGTTACTGCATTTGATTGGAACATATTCTGTGCAACAGTTGAAGGAGAAAGTGTTTAAGTGATAAGAACCTGCTTGGAAGAAAACCTGTATTTCTATCTAGCAGTGTTTGACATATTCCATGAAGATCACAAAAGACTGAGTCACAAAGGAAGTTGAAGGAAATATTTTCTGGAGGTTTGAGAGTCAGTCATAACTCACACAATCTCTTTGTCAGTTTAAGATCAGATGAATAAACTTACATTAACCCAAGGTTGTTTGTTATGTTGGATTAGTTCGGAGAAAGGAGAAACTAAAAAGAAAATATAATGAAATTCCATAACTTTGAATGAATAAAGTTCTTGTTATAAATTCACCTTTGCACTCAGCAAAGCTCTGTTTGCATTTTCTACTTATTGATGTGTAGTGTTTAAAAGAACAATATCCTTCCTCCTGGCAATAGTTTAAAACTATCAATAAGAAAATTTGTTCAAAAACAATTGCCTGCTTTTTCTGAAAATTAAACCAATGAATAGTCCATTATTTGATGTTGAAGTGCAGTTATTATTGTTACACAGAGAAGCACAACAACTAATTTGCATATAGTAAAATCCCACAAACCGAAATAAATGTTATGACCAAGAATGTGTTTGTTAAATTTCTAGTTCAAAGGATTCAAAACTAGCTTTACATTATGGAGATCGAACTGACTGGATGAATCCATAGGGAGCTGGCAGGGACTTGATGAATTGAATGGCCTCCTTCTGTGTCCTACCAATTCTATGAGTCCGCTTGCAAAGTATATAAAGCAAGACAATAAATATAGGGCAGAGGCAAATAACAAATTGAATAGGCCTACCAAAAAGTTGGGATGCATGTAACAGACCAAATGGCGCTGTATAATATTACTGTGAATGACTTGCTATTCTGTATTTTTCTCCCTGCTGGTGGTCTGGACATTAAGAGTAACTTTAAGAGGGCACCCTGGTCTTCTGAAAATGGTATCACGGGATCTTTCGTAGCCACCCTATATGGAGCATTGGAATAAAGATCAAATAGTTGGAAAGAACTTTTATTTAAACAATAAAACTAAATGAGAGCAACAGCCTGGTACTTCTGTTGTGAATTAGTAAACCATTCCTGAAAGATTAGTGAACTAAGTGTTCTAAAGATCTTCAGTCATAACCTATGTATGAAGATAACCTATCTCTCAGTTATCTTGCTTATTGTGTGTCACCACCACACATTTCAGTTTTAAACTGCCATTTAACCTGACGTGGAATTCACATGATACAAGTTAACCAGGCTAATATCAAAACAAAAGTAAATTCACAAATAGTTCAAGGCAAATTTAGATCCTGTTTGCTGTCAGCACAAATATTAACAAGGCCAATGATTGCTCAATTTATTATCCGGAACAGAGGGAGAAGAAAATTAATTTAATATTTTATTGATTAATTCTGCAAACTAGAGTGAAACTATCAATAAAAAAGATTTCTGGAATATTAGAGATAATCCTGAATACACAAAAGAAGATGAAAGTTCAAGGTACTCAACTAACTAACTACTAACAATTGATAATAACTGATAATACTAAGTCAGAAGATGAGAGAGTAAAGGTCTTACTAAGTAGAAATAGCTGAGGAAACGTGAAAAAGTTGGAGTCATGATGTCAATGCAGCTGTGTCTGTGGTACTTTTACCTCTTGTATGAAACTTGTGGGTTCAAATCCCTCTCCAGAGACCCGATGTAGAGCAGTCCTGGTGTTCAGGATAATCATTGTTCCTCAGTCATTAAAATGGTAGAGTCCTGATGACATTGCTATTCTTGCTTGCTTGCCACATCTTGCCAAATCTCCTGTGTTGTATTTTAATAGCGCTTCATTGGCTGTAAACAGTTTTTGGCTTCATGGAAGAAATGCAAGCTTTTCTTTCTTTTTCCCCATCTCTCATTTATAGATAATTTAACATTTTAATCATCACTACTGTGTGCGGGTTAAAAGGAATGAAGGCTTAAGCATGAACAAGATCTGTGTATCAATTAAGAGCTTGACAAATTTCATCATAACTACATTTATTGAAGCAAGTTAAGTGAAGAAACAGGCCTTTTCATCTTTTCTAGTAACATTTCTCATAGCTAACCATTCAGAATCATTTCCTTTGATGTGGTAACTTTGACAGTGGTATTGAGGAGAGCAGTGTAGAAATTATGTGGTGCACAATATCAAAGAATCAGGATGTAAAGTCTGAAAAATAACAATATCACGTGGCAGGTCAGAATATAGTCTCGCTTGAACAGGTCTCTAATGCCTTCCTGTTGCCTTCTCTATTTTCCTGTTTTGTGTCCTTTTCGTTTCTCTCCTGCTTCTCAATGCCTTCTTTCCTCGCAGATGGGCAGTAGTGGGTGGAATGGCGTGCTGTGGTGGGTGGACTCACCGACAATGTTTCCAAGCTACAGCCTTCAGACAGGCCTGCAGTGGAAATTGGCCCCAGTGGCTCCCTTCCTAGCATCTGTCTTGATTACTCATGCTTTCCCACCCCCCCCTTGCTCTCATCAG
>JARFYF010000063.1:34516332-34529660 GCA_030265395.1 Rhina ancylostomus | reverse complement strand
CAAAAACTGTAAAAACTCACAGAGTCATGAGATCAGCGCCAAGTGTGCTGAGGTCAATCTTCCTGATTTCATGGGACTTTATTAAAAAGATTGCTATTTGAGCCAGTTTCCATTTCCAGAGCTCCCCAGCACTTCAATTGGCTGAGTGGGGCACTGCTTCAGGTACACCAACCATCTGTATTATTGACTGATACTGCTTCCTCCCATGATTCCCCGACTGTTTGTCAAGCGTTATTGGGTGAGGCTAGTTGATGGAAACAAGACGGTGGCTGACATTCTGTTCCTGTGCTCAGGTTTTGGGCTGCTCCTCAAATGCTGCACGATTGAAAAACTTCAAACATCCTCTCCTGTCAGAGTTGTAATTTTGGGAAACACAGCAGCTAGAAAGTATATACAAAGATATCCCAGGTACCACAAAGGTAAATGGCCAGTTAATTTCTTTCTGTGGTGCTGACCTCAACATGGATATTAGCACTGGGAGAATTTGAAGTCACTGGTCACTTCTGAACCAGTTTCTCTTTGCCAGGCTATCTGGTGTAACTGTAGAGCAGTAACTATAATGTTGAAGCCAGACATTGGATCTAGAGTGGCAGGGTATATTGCTGGGATATTTCCTTCCTGTTTATGGATTGCACATTGAGTTGATACATGGTCCTTGGCCTGTTCCTAGTCAGCACATCCACACACCAGAGAAGTTCTTCATTTCCATCTGTATGTCAGTGACATCCACAACACTGAAGCAGGTACTTTTCATCCTGTGCCTTTTAATTTCTCGTCTGGTTAACGCATGTCTTTATTTTGCTGCCCATCTTCGCAAGGTGCTCTTCAAAGATAAATTTGGTGAGACTTTGAATAACACCTTGAGATGTTTTGTATCCCATGGAGAAAGTAAACATATGCTTAGTTTAACATCCATCCCAGAGAGTAGCTTCAAAGTTGGACCAAAGCATTATTCCAGGTTATGTGTTTAAGTTTTTGGGGTGAAGTTAAGACCACAAACTTTTACTTTGGAAGTTGCATTGAGGCAAAGCTGACACTTTAATCAGATGAGGCAAATGATGCAGAATGCTAAAATGTTGATGCCTCTGATAATAACAAAATTCAGTGGGAATATAATATTACAATTAAGGAAATCAGTCAACATCCTGTCTTTAAACAATAAGTACGCCATCCTCCATCTGGTATCTACACTTTCATCCTGTTCTCATTTTTGTGTGAGATATTTCGAACAGATGGAAGGAATCATAACAGGTTCTGCGAGATGGATAAACATACATTCCAATGATTATAAACTACTTGCACTTCCATCTAATGGAGAAACTGTTTTAGAAAAACTACATACAGTTTTGCACGTGAGTAACTGATGCTTTCCAGGACACCTGTAGTACCAGTTGTTTATTAGAAATTTTGTGATGAATTCTTACTGCTCAACTCTACATTTTAGTTGATCATCTCTTTAACAGATAATAAATAGCAAAGTTTAAAAGTAGGTTTGGAAGAAAAGTTCCTTTGCTGGTAAAATGTCATTGAGTAAAGTTTCATATGTTTAGGAAGACTCCAGAGCCTTAATTAAAACCTTTGAACTTTGCATTCTAAAGTAAGAAGATGCTGCTATCAGTTAAAATTGGATTAATTTGATTTTTATCACCTTCCCATTTCTCCAGTGAGTGGCTGTCCAGATCAAATTGTACTTTGAACGGGAGATGCGACATTGTGCTATGTGATTAACAGTGCATGTGTGATATTTGAGATTTACTCTGCTTGACCTTCTGCACTTCATAGATTATAACTTCAGTCGGAATGTGGCTTCATCATGTGGAACAATGGTGGTCGATATCTTTCCGAGTCTTTGTGTCATATGTGGAATCATTTCAAGGAATAGTTTGGATGATCCTTCTGGCCTCCTCAGAGTACTTTCCATGCCTTAGTTCTCTGTAGAAGGTTGTCTGTGGTGTTTTGTAATGTCCTGGTGATGTAACCTGTCCACTCCACCTGTGAGCTCATTGGCAGAGTGTAGATGCTTGGAATACCTGCCTGTGTGAGAAACTCAGTGTCTGGAATCTTATCCTGCTGCCTTATCTTCATCAGTTTCCTCCTATAGCCCATGTGAAAGTATTTTAGCTCAAAGCATGTCACCTTCACACTCTCCAGGTTTTTACATGCACACATCAGGGTTGACAGCAAAATGACAATGGATCTGGTGAAAAATAAAAAGCTGCAGATGCTGATAATCTCAAGTGGGAACAGAAAATGCTGGAAATACTCAGCAGGTCAAGCAGCACCATGAATGAGAAGCAAGGTTAACATTCCAGGTCAATATCCTTTCATTACGGTTCTGATCTGAAGCAATAACTCTAATTTCTCTCCTCAAAAAAATGCTGTCTGACCTACTGAGTATTTCCAGCACTTTTGTTAAATGAACCCTTTTGTGTGTCTGCTAATATTCTCAGCACTTCCTCATGTTTGCTTATCACCTGGTGAAGACACACCAGGCAGTTCTGCAATGATTTCACGGCCCATGGGGACTGATTGTGACAGTGTACTACCAAGATAATGAGCCTAGCCTTTGTTTGGAGATGCTGAATGTCAGAATGATGGCAAGTTCTTCAATGTGAGGAGATTACAAAGACAAAATTAGAAGAAGTGATGGTTCATGATCTTACCTGAATCCCAAACCTGGCCCTGACATTCACAGGGGTCTGGGCCATTTTTCTTCAACTAGTGACTGATCTGCTCTCAAGATCAACTTTTAGATGACTGAAGTGATGCACCAGGAAAACCCTATGTAGGGCTTGCTATCATGGTGATGGACAAACCTTCAGTGGGAGGAAACAAAAACAGAGAATGCACCGTGAATAAATTTTAATAAAAAAGGAGTATGTAAATCTGGAGGGTTGCAGATATGATGTCCAAAGGACATTAAACAAAAATCAACGGAAAGCTGAGTACAAAGGATGATGATCCCTTCATGTAAATTGTTAATTAAGATCAATTTGTTAATTATTTTAATAGCAGAGACTTCATGTTGCTGAATTTTGGTGCAATACGTATATGTCAGAAAGTCACTGAAACAAATAGATGCCAATCAAAGCCCAATTAAGATCTGTGTAACATACTGACTTTAAAATATATGTGTTGTTCTACTTTCCTGCAAAATGGTTTTGAACTCACTGTTGGCATAAAGATTCCCAGTGGAGGGGATTTATTGCAAAGGGACAGCATGATATCATACAGCACGTGCACTAAAACACACAATGCATAGATAAATGCTGTTCTCTTGGTGCCAATGCAATTGGCATGGAATTGCAGAATAAACCAAATTCCATAGGATAGAGGCATTTAAGAGGCTTTTGGATAGGCACATGAATGTGCAGAGAACGGAGAGATGTGGACATTGTGTAGGCAGAAGGGATAAGTTTGGTTAGGTGTTTAAGTACTAGTTTAATTAGTTCAGCACAACATCATGGAGTGAAGGGCCTGTTGCTGTGCTGTTCTATGTTTGATGATCATAATTTATATCATATCACTTGGACATTGCAACCGAATTTGAACCAACTGCAAAGCTACTATTTTAGGAAGTTTCAAGAAAGTCAATGTTGACAATCATTTTCCCTACTCTCATGTTACCTGACTTGGTTATAGAGGAAGGGAAAGAGCTTCTTAAGAATTGGCAGAAGTTCCGTTGACCTGAAGACATGTTGTCTGAATCCACCACAGCCACCCATTGGGAGAATAAACCCAGAGCCATCTGCCCTGATTGTGAAACATGAGGACAATTAGGATGTAAGTGAATATTTTTGCTCTCAGTCTTTGCTGGGATATATCTTAACTCTAATTTTTATCTTGCTTCCTCCTTCCTTCAAACTTGGGGGATCAAAGCCAGTCAGTGCTTACAGATCTGCAGGAGAAATGAATCCTAACACTGAAATGACTCAGCCAGCAGGGGACCTTTCTCATGAACTGAAAACTCTGAAGAGTTTCAAAGAAAAGAAAAATCACAGAGCTGTATCTTAGTTTTTGTGATAACATGATTTATCAGAGAATACAATATCTGGAAGCATTATAAATTCTTGGAGTTCCTACTTTTCTTAGTTTTTTTCCGGTTTCATTTAGAAGATCTGTTTTGAATTAGCAGTGGGTATTTCATGCTGCTTTGTCCTTACAGAATGTCCACTATTTTTTCACATAAACCTTTATAAGTCATCTGATAGAAAACTGAACCAGATGGTTTTTAAACAAATGCAGATTATTTTTTGTCAGTAGGTATTGTTTGGTAATTACAGAACCTCTGGGATTGATATTAACCCTGCACAACGGACTTTATTAGATCGGGGTGGGGGGCCAGGGTTACAAATTTAAAACTGAAAAATGCAACCCCAATCGGACGTGTTGTACCTCTTGGGACACTTCACTGTAACATTTAAACCAGGTTCCCACAATGTGACTGACTGTAGGTTTGAGCAGCCAGCTGCAGGGATGAAAAGAATGTCCTCCCCACCCCCACCCTAGCTCTCAAGCACCTCGGTGAAACCTGCTGGACATAATCTTGGAGCCACGAATGCCTGCTCCCCACTTCAGCTCCCAACTACTATGTGCTAACCAGTGACTACAAGTCTCCTTCCCTAGTGATCGGCAGGTTCTAATTCTCAGCATCCTTACTTTCAGTGATTGCTGGGATTGTTCCTTGCAGCCAGCAGCCCTCTCCCACAGGCTTTTACAGGCTGGCAGCCAGCCAAGGGGGAAGAAAAATCGAGAAACCATAGAGGCCCTGTTGTTAAATCCGGGAGGATTTCTGCATCTCTGCGACACCCAGCATTCTGGTCCTACCCTGCTCCCTCATGCTTCTTCATAAATATCAGGGGCTTTGTGTCTCACTAGGTTGAATACTTCCTCATTTGATCTATTAATTATTTTCTAGCTCCGGGTAAAACCTTGTCTTGGTCAGTTCTGCAGAAAAGGTGATTATCCACTGTTCACCACACTCCCATTAGGCACCCATCTGATGAGTCTCCATTTCAATACAGTGCAGATAGGGGAAGAGAAAGAGCACAAGAATGTGATGTGTTGCAGAATAAATTATTCAGAAGATGCTTCCTTTGGTAATTTGAGTAACACGACTTGCTGGTTTTCCGAAAAAGGGAGGTTTGCTGTGCAGACTTTTGTCTCCTGTCACCTTCAAGCAGCTGGGAGACAGAAAGCCCTCTTTCTGTCCTTAGTAATTGTTGATTTGTTTTATTTTATAACTTATCTTTATTAGTCACATGTACATCGAAACACACAGTGAAATATATCATTTTACGTAGTGTTCTGGGGGCAGCCCACAAGTGTCGCCACGCTTCCGGCGCCAACATAGCGTGCCCACAACTTCCTAACCCGTACGTCTTCAGAATGTGGGAGGAAACCTGAGCACCCGGAGGAAACCCACGCAGACACAGGGAGAACGTACAAACTCCTTACAGACAGTGGCTGGATTTGTACCTGAGTTGCTGGCACTGTAAAGCATCATGCTAACTGCTACGCTATCGTGCCTGCCTAACTGTTTGGACCAGCATGCTGGAGTTTTAAAGCCTGAATTTTACAAAGAGGTACAAGAGTAAAATAGTTTTGGCAATATTATTCTACATGAAAACCAACTCCTCAATTAAAAAGCTTGTCCTGTGACTTATTTCAGGTATTTGCCTTGAAGCAGTTAAGGGATGATATGGTGGGATCTAAGCAAGCCGGTGGATAAAAGAATACAAGGTCCCTCATATCCCCTGGACAATCTCAGTAAGAGCTGGGTTCATGTCCTCTGTATTGCTCAGAAAATTAACATGCACACATGGCAGAGAGAAAATACATGCAGGAGTGTCAGATTGCTTTCAAAATAAAATGATCCTGAGCTATTATTTTTCTCCCTCCTCGCTCCGAGGACCAAACTCTAGACACCAGCTATTCCCAAGGAGAGAATTTTAAAAACAAATTTGAACTCAGTGTGTTATTAAAGAAAGATTCTAGCTGGCATCTTTGTCAGTGTGGAATGCAGAAGATATGAAGTGGGTAGAGATTACTGCTCATCTGCGTCAAATTATATTGAGGGTCCCTATGAACCTCTTCTAGCACTAAAGCGGGTAAACCCAAAAAAATCCCAGAAACTTGCTGTCTTAGTGAGGGTCAGTAGGACCCTCGAAGTGGACAAAGCACTTTTCAGTGAGGCAGAGTCAGCTGCCGTTCCCACCCTTTCAATCATTACCCAGTAACTGCTGCCTGAAGGCATCTTTGTACCATTTGTGACTTTGTTCTGCCCTGCACTTCTGACAGAGTCTTGCCCGTGGAGGTAGGGAATGGGAGAAACTTGCGAATGCAAGAAATGTAATTTTTGTTTCAATATTCTGGGTGATGGGAAGAAGCTGACATTTATCCAGGCTGCTTTGCACCTGGTATTAGGGTAGTAGGTTCATTCCCGTCCTAGTGTCCATTAGTCTTTAAAAAAAAGAGAAAATCAGAGATCAAAAGCAGTTGGTGGATGTTACATGCAGACTTTGCTTTCTACCACTAACTTTCGGAAACTTAGTGCAGACATTACAATAGGAACAACATAATGTAGGGACAGAAGAGACAAAATGTAGTGCCTCAAGCCTGTTTTGGCACTTAATGAGATCATCGCTGATCTGTGATCTAATTGTATATATCTGTTTTGTCTCATATCCCCAAATACCTTTGGTTAACAAAAATGTAGCAATCTCATATTTAAAATTAACACTCTGTAACATCAATTGCCATTTGCAGTTGGGAATTCCAAATGACCACCACATATTGTGAGTAGAAGTATTCCTGACTTGGCATCTGAAAGACCTATTTCTGATTGAACTAAGCTCTCTGTGCAATCTTCGACTCCCCAGTGCCCAAAACTACCCTATCCATTTCCTGAAGAGGTAAATTAAATCACCTCTCTAAACTTATAAATTCCAGGATAAATACAGTAGTTCATATAACTTTCAGGATAAATCTTGAGTCCAGAACTTTCATCCTCAGTCAGTAACATTAGATATAATACTAGCTATATGTTGTACTCTGCTTCTGAAATTTGCCTCTATTAACTTCAAAGGCACTGAATCTTGGAAATGAGTTATAATGCTCAATCACGAAAATAAATCAGTCTGATAATTGTATTCTGCCCTCCTTTCATGCCAATAGATCCTTACTAATGAGTGGAGGCTAGAATTTCTCACAATACTCCAGATGTAGTGTAAAGAGGATTATATGTGGTGACAGCATAGCTTCTATTCCTTGTACTCCAGCCTTTTACCTTCAGCACAAATTGGTCATATAATTGGTCCATTTAGACTATCTGTCATTTGACCCCTGAGCTCAGCCAATTTTTTAGGTGAATAATGAGTCTTCAAATCCATGAGCTTTAAACTTAGCTAACATTTTTCCTGTTATGGTCATTTTCAGATGTCTTCTGGAAGTCTATAATGATAACACAAGTGATAGCTGTCCAATTTCATATGTCATGGAAAACTTACCCTTTCCATATCATTGCTGAGTTTCATGCTCACGTTATCCTTTATTTTAAACTAATGTTTTCCCAGATGTTAACCCAACTCCTCTATATTTCCCTCGTTTCCATCTTACATATTAGTGTAACTTGTACCATTTTCGAATCTAAAGTAACATTTTTCTTAAACTGACATTGCAGTTAAGGCATTTGCAATGTTCTCATGGATTTATTTTAAGATCCTAGCATGGAAACTGTCTGCTCCTGGTGAATTATCACTGTTTATTGGTGTCTTCATTAATGTTAATCTGCTTACATTATTTTTTTCTTCCTTGATGCAATATTACTTTCCTTGGGATATCCAGCAAGTTATTCTTTTCCTTTTCCACTGATGCAAAGTTATAATTCAACATTTCTGCAATTTCATTTTTTAATTAAAAATTCATATCTTTCAGTTTTCAGGTCCCATTCTGACCTCAATTTTTAATACAACCATTATAAAAAGATAAATAGATATCCCTTGCCAGTTACTTTTCATACTCCCTTTTTATAGCTCTTATGGTGTATTGCACTGGCAATAGAGGAAGCAAATTTTCAAGGTGATGGATGAAGTTTCACTGAAGCGGATTGCCATTTCTTGAACGGTGTCAGTCTTCTTAATTGTTGCCAGATTACATAAAGACAGCGGATTTCCTTCCCTGGAGGAATTTCAAGAATAAGCTGGGCTTTTACAACAACCTAATAGCCTTATGATCGCCTTCCAGTCAAGTGAAGAGTATTCCTTTACACTCCTGAATTAAGCCTTGTAGGTGGTGGGAAGGCTTCGAGGAATCCAAAGTTGAACCATTCAATATCACTACTTTTGTAGCCTGGCCTATTAAATTTCTAGTTAGCGGTGGGCAATTCAGCAATGAAGATGCAGTTGAACATCAAGGGTGGTGGTGAAATTCTCTCTGGAGATGGCCATTGCCTGGCACTTGACTGGATCAGATATTGCATGCTGCTCATCAGCCCAAACCTAGATATTGGGCATGCCGATTCATTATCTGAGGAACTTTGAATGGACCTGAATGTTTTGAAATCATCAGTTAACATCCTCCTGTTGACAATATGATGCAGGGAAAACCACTGATGAAGATGGTTGGACCAATGCCTGAAGACATCCCACCATTATGTTCTGGGACTGAGATAATTGGCTTCCAGAAGCCAAAAGTTGTGCTGGATCTGATGAGTCAGTGGAGAGATTTCCCAAGATGTATATTATCTTTACTTTTACTAAGCCACATTAGCACAGCACTCAGCTAAACAGGTCCTTTATGGTAAAGTCAGTCTCTCTTAATACATCTCAGAATTCAGCCCTTTTTCCTATTTGGACTAAACCTATTGTAAATTACTTACGGGCCAAACTGGGTTATGACAACAGGTTTCCTGCCCCTGAAGGACATAAACCACTGGGTTTTTACAGCGATCACCATTACTGACATCAGCCTTTTAATTCTAGATATATTTCATTAACTGCATTTAGACTCACAAATTGACATAGTGGAACTTCAAATAATCTGCTGGAAGAACTCAGCAGGTCGAGCAGCACCTGTGGGAGGAAAGGAGTTGTCGACGCTTTGGGTCAAAACTCTGCATCAGGACTGAGAGTGGAGGGGCGAGATGGCCAGTATAAGGAGGACAAGAGGACAAGGCGAGGAAGGATTCCGAGGCAACTGGTGGACTGAGGAGGGATGTAAGATGACAGGCAGGTAGTAGCGCAAGGTAGGGAAGGTGAGCAGGGGTGGAGCTGGAGGACAGAGGCAGGTGAATGATGGATGGAGGCAGAGAAAGAGAGAGAGGTAACAGGGGGAAAAACAGGTGCAAAGTGGGGGGAGGAGAGAGTGAAGGTTGGAGACAGCTGCTGGAGGGAAATAAACAGGAACACAAAGCACGACCAGTATTAGATACTGACAAGCAAAGGAGGCGAGAATGGGAACTATTAGGGGAGAGATGAATGGCAGATGGAACCAGATGGGAGGGGTGCGGTGGGGGGACCTGTGTGTGAAGTGGGTGGATAGAACCAGGAGGGGGAATGGGACAAAGATGGGTGAAGGGGGCTTGGGGGGGGGGTGGAAAAGGGGACAAAAATGGGACGATCCAAAGGGGGGAGAAGGCGGAAGAATTAAAAAATGAAGTCACCTAAAATTGGAAAACTCAATATTCATGTCATTGGGTTGTAGACTATCAGGATGGAATATAAGGTGTTGTTCCTCCAGTTTGTGCTGGGCTTCATCCTGGCAGTAGAGTAGGCCAAGGATGGACAGGTCAGTGTGGGAATGGGAAGGGGAGCTGAAGTGGTCTCCAACTGGGAGTTCTGGATGGCCACTGAGGACTAAGCATAGATGTTCTGTGAAATAGTCACCCAGTCTATGCTTGGTCTCACCAAAGTAGAGGAGGCCACATCGGGACCACTTGAACTCTCCGGATTTCTTGTCCAGTAACAAATCCTTTTTACTCCCAGACCTGCAAACCTTTCAGTTAGCCAGGAAAAACAAGGAAGTAAGTTGAGATTCTCCTATTCGCACACACTTTGAGATATTTCCTGAGTCTTTAGAAAGTTAGAGAAAGTCATTTCATTCTCTGTCTGATCTGCCATTTATATCGATATATTAACGCAGTTAATTATGTTCTAAACTTGCTTCATTTATCCTGCCAAACAGATTTGGAGCCTGTCAGCAACATTGGAACAGCTGCATACACACAGGATTAGGGCAGTCATAATTCACAGGGAGATCCATAGAAACCAACAATGTGAATAATTTCAGCACATCCCAGGACAGGTCAACATGGCAGCTCCAATGACAAGTGTTACCTTTTGCCCCAGAGAAATGCATACTGCATCATTTATATCTGAGCACGGCCACCAGAGGTATTGCTGCGGGTTAACTATGGTGTGAAAAGGATTCTGCCTCTGTTGTATGAATGGATAATGTACGCTATGTTGCAATAATAAACAAATTAATCAAGATCATTGCCCAAAATTTACTTAACTTGATGTCCTCTTCAATTAGATGGTATCATTTTTAAATAATTTAACTGACATTGCTATGGAAACAGAATCAATAAATATTCCATGATACCTCATACATTTTACTGAAGTGCCAGAAAAGAAATTCTTATAGATATATACACAATAGTTGTGGCATTAGTTCTTGAAAGGGAGATTTTGTTTAAAGTTATGCTTGGCATGCAGCTTCAACTGTTAAAGGCTACCGTGGCATCCTCACAAATACAGCAGTAACTGGATATCCTGATCACACATGCTCAAGGCAAATTCTGATGGCTTGGCAGGACTCCAGAATAAACACTTTAGATTTCTGCAAAGAACTCCAGAGATGTGTGATCCATGCCAGACTATCATTAGTTCTGGACAGATGAGAGCTTTGGGTGGTCAAGGATGAATTGGGTAGGATTTGAGGTTGGACAGGTATTGTTCAGTTTTGTTGATTGTCTTTCTGACACAGCAAGAAGATTTTCAGAATTTCCCTAAGGATTCATTTCGTTGTTAAACTGCTGGTGGCAATTGTAAGGCAACACAAAAGTAAATGAGGCGACACTCTGTAATTGCAATCTTAATGGTTCACGATGCTTGTGAATTTAATAACTACAGAAGAGGAGTCCTTAATAATGGCTTCTCTTCCAGTCCAGTAAATCTGGAGATTTCCAAGGTTTATCTTTGAACCACCATCTCTTCATCACTGCATATTGTATCTTGGCAAAATCATCCTGAAATGGGATTGAATTCCATATGCATGCTGCTGGCACTGAGCTATACTTATCCTCATCACTCTAAATCCTTCCATTGGCTCTGCACTGTCACAGTGCTATCCAACATCAATTAAACTGGAAATGATGAAGTTATTATCTTCAATCCTCACACAAGCACACCCTCAGGGATTCAATCTTCCTTTCCAGCCATTAATTCAGTCTACAATATTCAGTTTGCATATGTGGCATGCTATTCGACCTGCAGCTTAATATCTGACCCCAAATCCTCCCTTTCAGAACAACTACCTACAGTTACCTCCAAATGGGCACCTCTGCTGCCTTTATCACTGCCAGTCTCATAAGCTCTCCTCCAAACTATACAACCTGCTACATCATTGGCAGTCATGTCCAAGGCTATTTTCTCTAGAATTCTTTACAACACCTCTGTCTTTACCTCCTTGTCTCTTAAGTTAAGATCTCTCTTTCCATCCATCTCTTTTAGTTAATTTTTGTTTAAGTTGTTCTCCATGAAGTGCTATCCTACAATACTGGTTGAAAACCAATATGATGCTGGAGGAACTCAGCAGGCCAGGCAGCATCTGTGGAAAAAATCAGGGGGTCAACGTTTTGGGTCAGGACCCTTCCTCAGGACTGAAGATAAGAAAAGGGGAAGCCCAATGTATAGGAGGGAAAAGCAGAGAAGTGATAGGTGGACAAAAGAGGGGAGGCGGGTGTGCACAAGGTGGTGATAGGTAGGTGCAGATAAGAGATAGTGATTGGCAGGTGCAGGAGAGGAGGGGAGAGCAGATCCACCAGGGGATGGGTCAAAGGTAAGGAGAGAAAGGAAAAAAAAATTAAAAAAGGGGTAGAAAAAAGAGAGAGTGGCTAGGAAAGGGAAGAAGAGAAGAGCATGGTGGGGTGGGGTTGTGGGGAAAGGGGGGGGTAGGGATTACAGTACAATACTGGTGTTATATGAATGGAATTCCTTGTAATACTGTCCTGGGATCATACTATGGAGTAGCCTCTGCTTATAATGATTACATTATGGAATACATTTCTTAATAATTTTGCACAGAAAATTCTTTCATTAAATGTATTCTCTTTGCAAAGCTGTATTGATGAACATAATTTGAGGTATGCTCTTAATATAATACAATGGAAGTTATGGAGTATAATTATAATTCTGTACAAAGGCCTTGTTGTAGAGTATGGTTCCTTAATAATGTACGCTGACTGTACCTCAATATAAAAGTTATTCATTTAGTATACTTGGCTGTCAATTATATCAATTACTGTATATAGACGAGATATATAATGACATTCTTTTGGTTTATCATAGAAAGATTTTGGAGTATTCAAAGTAGTTTCAAGATGATGCATAGATGTCAATTGGGGAGGCTGTTCTCTCATGGCAGGTTGGAATGAGGGCTGCAAGAATGGACTGTGTGTGTAGTTAGTCTATAACTGATTTACCCTTACACATTGCTGGATTCTCTGAAGTGTGTGGCCTCTCACATTCCCCTTTTAAAGTGAGGGGGGTTGTATCATATTTTTCGATATGTCAAACATCCTAATTAAAAAGGTTACAATGTG
This sequence comes from Rhina ancylostomus, assembly GCA_030265395.1. Lineage (NCBI taxonomy): Eukaryota > Metazoa > Chordata > Chondrichthyes > Rhinopristiformes > Rhinidae > Rhina > Rhina ancylostomus. The sequence goes on along the minus strand of JARFYF010000063.1, from coordinate 34,516,837 downwards.
AGTATCATAACCTAGTTGTCATGGTTATTGATGATGTAAAAAAAACGTTTTGAGTTTCACTTTTGCAAGTAATACCATCTGAACTTCTGGATGCAGTTACAGAGCTGTAACTCAGTCCCCTGGATCTATCACTTTGAGCTCAGGGGTCATGAAGTGCATGAGTGTGCCACAAACTCTCAAGAAATCCAGTACTCAAATGGTTAACTGATTCGTTCCAAGATTCTGGCTGCCGCTATAGATTCAACAATAATGGTATTGGAGTTGTTGAAGGACAGTTTATGTTCAATAGGAAAACATTAGGGACTTTCCATAACTCCTCAGGCAAAGTGCCTGTGTGTATCTGTCTGTGTAGGTATTTGTGTGGGAGGGCAAATGTTTTGCTCAGTATACAAAGTGACCTTGAAAGGCACATGAGAGAAGAAAATTGGAGACAGTAAATGCCTATGAGTTTCTGGTTAATAGAGTACACCGAAATTTACATATCATCATTACTTGGTATTTGAGA
>JARFYF010000063.1:34454218-34465729 GCA_030265395.1 Rhina ancylostomus | reverse complement strand
GTATAGTGAGCAGTTTTGGGCCCCATATCTAAGGGAGGATGTGCTGGCATTGGAGGAGGTCCAGAGGAAGTTTACAAGAATGATCTCAGGAATAAAAGGGTTAATGTATGGGGAGCATTTGATGGTTCTGAGCCTGTATTCACTGGAGTTTAGAAGGATGAGTGGCAATCTCATTGAAACCTACTGAATATTGCAAGACCTGGCTGGAGTGGATGTGGAGAAGATGTTTCCAGTGGTGGGAGAGTCTGGGACCAGAGGGCACAGCCTCAGAATAAGAGGACATCCCTTTAGAACAGAGAAGAGTAGGAATTTCTTTAGCTAGAGGGTGGTGAATCTTTGCCACAGATGGCTGGAGAGGCCAAGTCATTGGGTATATTTAAAGTGGAGGTTAATAGGTTCTTGAGTAGTGAGGTCATCAAAGGTTACGGGGAGAAGGTAGGAGAATGGGGTTGAGGGAAAAGTAAATCAGCCATGATCAAATAACAGTGGACTTGAAGAGCTGAATGGTCTAATTTTGCTCCTATGTCTTTTGGTCTTATAGTACAGACAAAGATGCATAATGTTTTGCTAATAACTCCTACCACCATCCTGCAACTTTCTCTGCAATTTAAAACTAACTTTTTTTGCTTCTGTTTTCCAGTTCTGATGAAGGGTCATTGAGCTGAAATGCTACTGTTTATCTTTCTGCGGATATTGTCTGATTTGCTGAGAGGTTCCAGCATTTTCTGTTTTTATTTCAGATTTCCAGTATCTGCAGGTTTTTTTAATTTTCTGTAACACATAACTGTCAGTCTGGGCCAGTGGAAGGTGGGATGCTAGCACAGAATTGAAAACATTGTCGAGCTTACTATGTCACAACTGCACCTCATGGAATCAAAGACTCATTGAAACAGGCCACTTGGCCCAATGCATCGACCAGTGGGCACCCTTGCATATTAATCCCATCTCCCAGCACTTGGTACTTAGCCTTCTGTGCCTGAGCATTTCAATTGCTCATCTAAACAGCTTCAGTGCTGTCTATGCTAATCTGTCTGGGACTCTATCGTCATGAGTGACCACAACAGATTCTTTTTAGAGATAATGCTCCACCTCCACAGACAGGGATGAGACCATCCACTGGAATCTTTAACCTATTGATCTGGTATACCTTGCTCTCTCCCATTATGGTCATTGCCAGGTGAGCAAGCCTGGTTCAATGAGTGCAGAAGAACATGGCAGGAGCAACACCAAATACACCTAAAAGTGAGGTGCTTAATGTAAGGTAAAGATCCTGAGGTCACCATTGAACAGCAAGTTATCTGGACCAGTCACATATTGAGTGTAGTTATGAGGAGATCAAAGGGTAACCTGAGTGAATGACTCACCTGAATCCCCAGAGCCTTTCTACCATTTAACAGAGTGAACAGCCAAGTTTAAGTTGAATGAGCAGCCAGTACATGGCAGGTGTAGTATAACATGGATAAGTTTGAAGTTATCCACTTTTTTTTAAGGATAAACAAAAATGCAGATTATTATTTAGAAGGTGCTGATTGGCAAACATTGATGCCCAAAGGAACTAGCCACTGAAAACAAACATGCAGGTAAACGGAGCAGTTAAGAAGGGAAATGATATGTTGGCCTTCATTGCAAGAGGATGTTGAGTACAGGATGCTTTGCTACAATTGTACAGGGTCTTGCTGAGGTTACACTGGGAGTACTGTGTGCGGGATGGGGTCAACCAGGCATGTATGCATTAGAGTGCTTTGTAATGTATCTCATCATTCACCAGAATGAGAGGGGATCTCACTGCAATGGATCAAATTCTGTCAGGTCTTAGGCTGGATACAAAAAATGATGCTTCCTTTAGCTGGAGTCTCAATAACCAAGGTTCAGATTTTCAGGATATGGGGTAAGATCAAACTGTTCTTCATTATCATCAGAGGGAGAATAATTGACACCAAATTCTCCTCTAGGAAGCACACTTTCTGACTTCGAAATATATTGATGCACCTTCACTTTCACTGAATCTAAATCTGGGAACTCCCCACCCAATGATAGTATGCACGTGCTTTTACCAAAAGGACCCAGCAATTCATGTAGGCAGCTATTCACACCTTGAGTAACTAGGCACGGACAATATCTGCTGGCCTTGTCAGTGACGCCTACGCCCCATAAGTGAATAAAAAATAATCCCACCAATAATGTTAGTGGATTTCTGATTTCTAGAATTAACTGTGGTTAGTGTGGAATGTTCAAAAAAAAATGTTTGACTGGAAGTAAAGAAATGTTCTGAGATTACTGCATAAAGTGTTGCAGCATAGATATCATGATGTTTAAAAGGGAGATGGGTTGGATTTCAGTATGGATTCATGCAGCTGCATTCAAACCAACATTGATGGTAATTTGCAGTTGGTGGCATGTGGAATCCATCGCAGATATTTCATCATTCACAAAATGTACTGTGGTTACTCACCTCTGCTACTCCAACAGCACGTTCCAAACACAAGATCTCCACTACCATGAAAGATAAGGGCAGCAGAAGCAGGTGACCATCAACCCCTGCAGGTTTCCTTCCAAGCCATGTACCATGCTGAAGTGTAAATACACTGCCGTTCCTTCATCTTTGTTGGGTCTAAGCATTGGAGCTCCCAATTCAACTGCATTGTGGGAGGAACCTTCACAAGAGAGATTGCAATGCTTCAAGAAAGTGGCTCACCACCAACTTTGTGGCAGTAAATGCTGGCCCTGCCAGCAACATCTATGTCCTGGACAATGAATAAAGATTTAAAAAAAAATCACATACTTATGTTTAATATCATTATCTGCCACTGAAATACCAGAATGGCAAAATTATCATCAGGAAGTGAGCAACAACTTTGTCTTTTGCAGTATGTCTTTTGGAAATGATGCAATAGGGTTTTGCTGAAAGCTAGGGTATGAAGCTTGGGTATGATGTCCCACGCTTGAGTTGCTTGGTATCACTCACTGCCTAGGCTTGTCCCTGAAAAAATGCATGCTTGGAAGGTTCTGAAGGGCAGTCAGTAACTCTGGAGCCATCACTAAATATGCCTCAGTGCCAGAAGAAGATGAAAGAAATGAAGGAATAAATGCAGACATAGCTGCAGGCACAGGGTGAAATTGCTCTTCTATGCCACATTCATTCAGTGATAAAAGTAATTAGATATTAGAATGTTGAAGTGAAATGCTAAAGTGCCTTAATTCCTCTATTTATTAGGCTCCCTGGTCACCCACTCTGTGAAGAAGTACCACCTAAATCAAGAGTACTGCTTACGCTAAACAAGGAAGTCCGAATAAATAGTCAACAGGTCCAGTTTTGTTTTTACATTTTCTAACAGCTAACATCAGAAGAATGTTTTGCAGAGGTGTGGGAGCAGGATGGCTCTTCATCTCTCTCAGCTGGAAACAAATGGGGAAAAATAACTAATAACTGAAGTGATAGTCCCTTCTTTAAAACAAAAGGTATTACATGTGGAAAAATCCCTCAATGTTGTTTTGGGGTTTTTTTTTGGTTAGGAGATGATTTCTTACCCTTCTGTTTCTTTCCCCACATCTCTTTCTTTAAGAAAGTTTCCTTATTTATTGCATTATCCAAAATTCCCACCAGTTAGGATGGAATCAAGATTCTGAGACCAAGCAAATAATGAGCTTCACAGCCCTTCAGGAGAATGTGAATTAAGAATGAGTTTGCCACCTTTCATCAAGCTAACAGTAAACTTGAGTTGCTCCATTACTAATGTGCAATCAATACATTTTCTAATAATTTAGGCTAGCAATTTAAATGCCTGTATTTTCAAAATGCAAAAGTGTTAAATTAATTCAAATATATAAACAGAAAATGTTGGAAATAAACGGCAGGTTAAACAACATCTATAGAGAGCAGCAACTTCTCCTGTCTGACCAGCCAAGTATCTCCAGCATTTATTGTTCTTATTTCAGCTTTACAGCTTTGATAATAATTTGAATTTGAATTAAATTTAACTTCAAGTAGATTGCGGACACAGGAACCATCAACACTATTGTCCACAGCACCCATAACCTTTCAACAATCAGATCATCTTTTACTTATATTTAGGTTTTCAATCCAACATCTTCACATCCCAGCTAACGGTTTGCACCTTTGCCCTCTCAGCGATTGTACGATAACAGAAACTCCATGTTCACACTTTTCTTTCTGAAGGCACTCACTAACTCCCACTTTATCTACATGTTGGGGTGGATAGTACAGGAGAAGACTAGAGCCAGGGAGTAGTTCCTGATAGTGCAATGTTTGTTGGAGCTGGATCAACAATGCTGGAGATCAGTGGCCTCCTCAGAACTGTCAGGAATTTTTAAGAAACACTGGTTTGGCCACTGGTGGACTATTGTGTCCAGTTCTGACAGCATGCTTTAGGTGAGCATGCTTCTTTGGAAAAGGTTGATGATGAGGTTTACTAAAATGATACCAGAGATGACAGACTTCAGTTATGTGGACATACTGGAGAAATGGAGTTGTTCTCTTTGGAACAGAGATTGCGAGATCCAATAGAGGTGTTTAAAATCACAAAGGATATTAAACAGTAGATAGAACTGGTGGAATGGTCAGGACCAGAGAAAAGTGACTGGCAAAAGGAACAAAAGTGGCATAAACATACAGTGTTTTTACACAACCAGTGGTTAGGGTCTGGAATGCACAGCCAGCGAGTATCAATTGTAGTGCTTGGAAGGGAACTGGATAAGCATCTGAAAGGAAAGACACTGCAGGGTTATGATGAGAGGACAGATCATGCAAATGAGATGGATTGGTCTCATTGCAAAGCAGGTACGGACGATGGACAGAATGTCCTCCTCCTGCAATGTAGTCATTCTGTGATTCTGTTTATTTCAGCAGTTACTTTTACAAGGGTGTGAATATCTGAGTCTGGAATATCCTTGTAAATAGATCGCTGTCTATTCCTTGGATGAGGAATTCTATGGTGCAACTGCATTTTGGTGCCATTTGTAAGTAAAGCAGAAAATGGTCATCTCAATACTTATAATCTGAATGAGTCAAAAATACTCTTTTGGTTTCTGAGTAAAGCCTGTGTCTTGCACCTTTTCTTCAAAACTTATATATTGTCATGTCTTAGCAAGTCACGGTTAACATGCTTCTTCTTAATATACAATAACACTCTTGGCTTAGGTTTGCAAAACATAGCTCTAGCACTCTTTCCCACACTCAAAATGTCACAAGAGTTAAAGAAGCAAGGGACTACCCCAAGCAGCAGTGGTAAACTGCACCCAGGACTCTCCCACTGTCAAGGCAGTGGGTTGACAAACCAAGTGGTACATTGAGGCAACAGATTACTGCATTCTAGAGCCCAGTTTAGATCACTTCTCAGAACCATACTTACTGGGGCAGTGAGAAAACATTTTTTTTAATTTTGGGAAGATTGAGAAGCAGAAGAACTGCATTTTATTTTATTACAATAGTGCCTACTGAGACATTTGGAGTACTTGGAATGGCTTATAAGGTGTTTGCACAGAAATACTGCTAATCTTAAGCCTTTTGTAAAAACAGTCCAGGGCTTTCTCCTATCACAGTTTTCATATACAAAGGTTAAACGGAAAATACAAATTTCTATTAAGACGGTTAATTCAGAAAATAACATACAGTTACTTAAAAAATTAACTGTTTTGGATTTCTTTAAAATTAGCAGAAGCACACAAGTAAAGATGTAAATTGCACTGAATGTCATTGAATAAGTTACACGATGCTCAGGATTGTGGCAACAGCAATGGGACCTAGTACAGGAGTAAAGAACAATTAAGAGACAGAGTCTGGAATATGCTGGTAGTTTGCTCAGCATGCAGTCACTTCAATGCAACAGAACTACACTCAAAGCACTCTGCTGAAGATAAATGCCATGGAAAAGGTCTCTAAAGAGCAAACAGAGATGGAGTCCTCTGGACAAAGCTTCAAAACAGAAGCAGCAGAGAGGAAGAGCACAGAGATGAGAATCAAGTGCTGATGGTACAAATAGGAGTACAGAGGGTGTATTCCAGAATCCAGAAATGGTTCCATTAAATATGCAGGTTTCTCCAAAAGGAACAAATCTATCTGCCACTGTGTCAGTGAATATGAATGATGACCAGCCCTATGAGTTACAGGAAGATCCTAAGGGATAGGTCCCTGTAGAACAGGAGGCACGCCAGAGAGAAGATAAGATACAGAATCAAAGAGATGTCTTGAGTGGTTCCAAGAAGACAGCCCATCAGCATCGTCAGCATCCAAAGCAGATGAGTGTGAGGTGCTGAATGCACCAGCACTGGAGGAGAGGTCTAAAATCAACTGACAAGTGCTATTGTATATTTCTGTGTACATACAAGCTTGAATTTAACTAGACTTACATGTGCAAAATTAGCCACCTGAATGTACTTGTTAGTTATATTCTTCAGCACTGATTGATATCCAACAATTTCTACCTTAGAAATTGGTCTACTGACAGAAATTGAAGTAAATCTCATTCTTAGATGCACTACAATTGCCCGAGCTTGGTGTCATTACAACCAGTTCCGGAAAGAGGCTTGTGATGTTTTATTACTCTGATAATACCACCTACATTTAAATTGGTACTGCAGCAATGATTGTCTAATTGAATAGGGGAAATATACATAGAGATCTAGTATAAGGAATTGTCACCATTTCTTCTTTGATAATGTCCACCTTACATGTAAAATGTATCCATTATTAATGAGAAATGTCAGTACAGTTTCCAGCTGATACAAGTAAGGGAATCCATTATCTAAAAAAATCCTTGCGAATTTTTGTCATCATTGCTCAACAGTTGTTTCAACAACTTAGTTCCACCATTCATTGTTTCATCAATGACTTTCCTTCCATCATATGGTCAAAACTGGGGATGTTCATGGTTGAATATATAATATTCATTTCCATTTGTTGCTCCTCAGCAAATGAAACAGAAATACCTGGAGGCAGCAAGACCAAGACAACATTCAGGCATGAGCTGATAAATGGAATGATAACTTTGTGTCACAAATGCCCCTAGCAATGGACATCTCCATCTAGAGAATCTAACCATCTAACCTTGAGTCCTACTGAATCAACTTCCTTGGGGTTATCATTGACTAGAAGCTTAACTGGACCAGCTGTGTAAATACTGTGACGACATGAGAAGATCAGAGGTTGAGTGCCCTGTAGCAAACGACACATGGACAGGACTGTGATAGATTGCTTCCCATTTGTCTGGATGAATGTTGTTTCCAACAACACTCAAGCAGCTCGAGACCATCCAGGACAAAACAGCTCAAGTAGACTACTCTGAGACCATTAGTGATCTCCATCACAAGAAAGCCAAGGACAGCAGGCCCTCGAGGACGTCACCACCAATCAGTTCTGCCCTAAAATACCATCCTTACTTGGAAATATATTACTAATGCTTCATCATTAGTAATTCCTGGAAGGAAGGACTGCAGCTGTTTAAGAGGGAAGTTTCCTCCCCCCTTCTCATGGGCAATTGGGAAACAAATGCTGACCTTCACAACAATGCCCACCTCCCAAAAAACATTAATAAACAAATAAGCCATTTGGGAGTCATGAAAGTCTTGTGCATGATTAAACGAGGGAGGTCCAGATCACACAAAATTTCTAAAAAGCACAAAACCAGATTACCATATAAGTGAAAGCAAATATTTCACACCATTGAGAGCAGCAACCAAGGAGGAATCTCTCTCCCCAAAGTCCATTTCTGGAAGCAATTTGGATTTAATGATGGCTGAAGACAGTGTTACCGTGCTAATTCAGGTTGAATTTGGCAGTGTCATAGTCAAATGCAGTAGGGAGATGAATGCTCCACCTCTGCCTCCTCCCCACTCCAGAATGTTCCAGTTTCAGCTCAAAGTCATCCAAAACCAACTCGCCTCAACTGATCTATAACGAAATGCTGAGCTTTTCTAAAAAAAGAAAAATAGACAACATTGAGCTCGAAAACTGAAACAAAGTCCACCTCAGCGTGTAATTTATAGTCTCTTTCTAGCTGACTGAGACAGTACCAGTTTCTTTTGTTTTGAATAAATATAGGTTAGGCAAAAGTGGAAAATGTCTTTTTTTAAGGTTATGATTATAATATGTTATGCTTTGAATAAAAGTTGAGACATTAGTCTTGATGAAGAATATTGAGAAAAAATTTCCTTCTCATGTGGCAAGGAAGATTGGCACATGACTCTAGACTTTTACACTGTTAGCTCAGAGATACAAAGTGAATGACTAGCATTAAGGGAGAGGATAAGTGAGCCATTATCTAGACGGGTGTTTACAGTCTGTGCCCCACCCTGTTATTTTCTTTCATCCAGTGGTCAGAAAACAGTTTATGGATTTACGCATAATAAGACCGGCCCACAGAGGCTAATGAGGGAAATTGTTACTGTCTCAGTTTGAACTGTAGAAATATTCTGAGGAGTTTTGAACTTGAGGTTCAGTTTTTAAAATGTCAGATTAATTGCTAAGAAAATAAATCACCACGTAAGAAACCCAGAAGGCAACTTGTAGGTAAACCTCACAGTTGAAGACCGGGACGAAGAAGAATAAATTGGAATTAGTGTAAGATTGGTATAAATGGGTGCTTGATAGTCAGTGCAGACTCGGTGGGCCAAAGGGCCTGTTTCTGTTGGTCTGCTTAACTCTATGATGCTCTATGACTATTCCAATATTAACCTGCAGTTTGCCTCCAACGAGTTGGTCATAGCAGGGTACCAGATTGCATTCAACTACTGCATGCAGCTCTCATAGAAGGCAGGGGAATAATTCTGACTTCTTTTTCCTTTGTATAACTTCCAGAAATTCTTGCAAATGAAGCCTTAAGTTAAGTAGTCAGTGCCTTGCAGAAACACTGAGCTATTCAGTGTCCTTGGCAAAAGGATGAAGAAAAAAATGCAGAGGTGAGATGCTCGTCATGTATGTCAGACAGTCACAGTTATAACACATCTGGTTACATCCCATTCCTCACTGGAGGAGTGTTTGATTACAACTTCCAATGGATGACCTTACACAGTTTAGATTGTAGCAGTCTTTCTGACTGTTTTTCCAGCAGTGGAACAATTCCACACAGCCCTTCATTGCCTTCAGAGTTGAAGCTGGATGTAAAGATCATTTGCATCACAATATGTGACAATTATTTCACCTTAAATGGTCCTCTTCTGGACCAAAAACACCAATTGGATTATTTTTCTGCTTAGACTCAAAAAAAATGTATGTCTTCTAATTGGCTAGAGTTCTGGAGAGAGTATACACAGTTTGATGACATGCATAGATGGATAGCCCACTGGCATTTACAGCCAGGAGAACAGACTGTGCTGATGGAGTTTAATATGCATTACAGACAGATCCTACAAGAATTAACAATTGGAACTGAAGATAAGAAATGGCCAAAATGGATTTCTGCTCATTGTTCCACAAAAGATCATTTGATGGGAAGCTAAAATTATTCCTCTGCTTGAATAACTTAACCCACCAACCTATTGATTTCAATTATGTATTAAAATGGGTTTTCAGCTTTTTAACAGATGAAACGTTAAGTAGTTGGATTGATGACTCACCTGGGTTGGCCTTTGTGCACCAATGTTTTTAATGTGAATGATAAAATTTTACAAAGAGCACACTCTCTTTGATTAGCATGCAATTTACATTATACAGCTCTTCTCTGACATTAAAATTGAAGCAGGTGAAGTTGTTTCAACCATTTTTGAACCAAAGAGAAAGAACAAGGGGCCGAAACACAACCACATTTTGTGTAGGATAAGCTTTGTTTGACTGATTTTTCAGAGGGTAACTATTGATAAGGAAGTAGACAGGCTGGATTGCAAATGCTGCTGCCCTTCAAATGTGTAACATCTGAGGAATCACAGTTGTTATGTAGGGCAGCATGGTGGCACAGCAAGTAGTGCTGCTGCCTCGCGGCCCTGCCAAGTCATTTCCAATCCTGACTTTGCATTGAACATCGATAATAGAAAAGTACAGCACAGGAACAAGCCCTTGGCCCATGTCTGTGCTGACCATGATACCAGGCCAAAATAACTCCACCTGCCTGCACATGGTTTATATCCCTCCATTCCCTGTCTGTTCACGTCCCTGACCAAATGCCTCTTTAACCATTGCTATCGTATGTGTTTCTACCACTTCCCCCTGGGAGCACATTCAAGGCACCTTCCACTTCTGTGTAAAAAACTTAACGTGCTTTAAACTTTCCTCCTCTCACATTAAAGCTGTGCACTCTGGTATCTGACATTTCTGAGAAAAAGACACTGACTATCTGCCCTATCTACACCTCTCAAGATTTTATATACTACTGTCAGGTCATGCCTCAGTCTCCAGCACTCCAGGGAAAACAATCTAAGCTTGTCCAACCTCTCCTTACAGCTAATACTCCCTAATCCAGGCAACATCATGGTGAACTTCTTCTGCATTCTCTCCAAAGCCTCCACATCCTTTCCTGAAATGTGGTGACCAGAACTGCACACAAGAGTCCAAATGTGGCCTAATCGAAGATGTATACAGCTGTAACATGACTTCTGAACTTTAAATACTCAACACCCTGACCAATGAAGGCAAGTATGCTGTATCCCTTCTTTACTTACAAGAGACTGTGGATCCTCTGTACATCAATGCTGCTCAGGGGTCCTGCCATTTACTGTAACCTTTCCTCTTACATTTGACCCCCCAAAGTGCACACCTCACTCTTGTCCAGTTTAAACTCCATTTGTCATTTCTCTGTCCACATTTCCATCTGGTCTATATCCCGATGAACATTTTGACAACCTTTCTCACTATACACAACTCCACCAATTTTTGTGTCACCTGCATACTTACTAATCGGCTCAGCTGCATTTTCATCAAAATCATTTAAATGTATCACAAGCAGAGGTCCCAGCATTGATCCTTGCAGATCAACACTGTTCATAGACCTCAAGTCAGAATATTCCCCCTCCATCACTACTTTGTTTTCTGTGGCCAAGCCAATTTTGAATCCAGTCTACCAAGTCTTCATGGGTTTAATGTGCCTTAATGATCTGTATCAGCTTACCAAAAGGGACCTTGTTGAAAGTTTTACTAAAATCCATGTAAGTAACATTTACTGCCTTACCAATCATCTTTGTCACCTCCTCTAAAAATTCAAATCAATTTAGTAAGACATGATCTCCCCTGCACAAAGCTATGCTGAATATCTCAAATAAGTCCATGCTTTCCAGATACGAGTAGATCCCATCCCAAAGAATCTTCTCCAATAATTTCCCTACCACTGATGTAAGGGTCACCAGCCTAAAATTTCCTGGCTTGTCTCTATTGTCCTTCTTAAATAGAGGAACAACACTGGCTGTTCTCCAATTTTCTGTCACCTCACCTGTAGCTAAAGAGGATACAGATCTCTGTCAAGACTCCATCCATCTCCTCTTTTGCCTCTCTCTGTCACAATGTTGATCCAGAGCAAACTCACAGAGAACCCAAATGCAGCACACTGATACAAGACTGGAGTCAGGATA
>JARFYF010000063.1:34377707-34391964 GCA_030265395.1 Rhina ancylostomus | reverse complement strand
TGAGTGTGTTGAATCAGCAGGTGGTAAGTATATACCCTTTAAGAATGTTTTGAACAGTGGTTAGAGGCTTTTGTTAGATTATTCATTTCATTTCAGTCCACATTCTATTATATGGAGCTCTGTTGAATTTACGTTTAACTTCGACTAAAAAAATCGACTACAACTAGATTTATCAAATATGAGGATTGTAGCCTAGAAGTTGCATCAATTGGCATCCGTTTTCTAGGTGCTAATTAGGCCAAGATCAACTTCACCCCAGGGCAATGATCATTTTCTGGTGACATTGCAACCATTTTGATTTTGGATGGGCACTTCCTTGAACAATCTGTTTTAGTACATTTGGCCTTTTCCCAGCATCAGACCTGCACATAATAGAGTCATCATTCATGCACATTTCTGGTTTTCTTCAAGCAAATTGGAGCTCAGAAGTGCAAGCTACAATCATCATGGAGCAGTTAGAGCAGAACCAAGATCACATGGTTCTGATCTGTTACTCGATCCCTCTGCTGACATTGGGTGAGTGAATTGGGCAGCTTCAGAATTGACTGAATTCTACTCAAGCACCTTCCAAAGTCCACAGAGAGTGCTACAGCTGACAGTGAGTCCTTTCTCTAGTTTTCCACTGCTCATGGTGAATCAGGTACCCATTATACACCCACTTTTTTCTTTCCGTTGAACAGTGAACAATTTCCTGTTCAGGGCTATTAAGGAAACATAAGTTCAACATCTACAGTTAGGGGGAATAGCAATTTTTTTTTACGTGGATTGTTAAGAGCTGTTGAGGGAAAATTGTTAATTTTTTTTATGAAATGGAGAATCAGTCTATGGGATGAAATCTTAGCAAGGAGAAAGTCTGAGATAAATGTGATAATAGACAGGTAGATACAGGAGCAAATACGGATTCAATATTACAGAAAGATGGCCGTTTGGATTTCCAATTTAGTCATGGCTCCAATGAAATTGACAAGGCTCTCAGGAAAATAGGACAAGATCCAAGTGCACACTGGGACTATGCTTTTGAGCACACTTCTTACTGCATCCGTCACAACACACTCTTGAAATTGGCGGAGCAAGGCTGGAGAAACTAGCCCATTAGCCATTGACTAAACCAGTGAGAGATATGAAGTGTTTGCCTTAGAATACTCAACAAAAGAATAAAATTGGGCAGTAGGAGACCTTGGAGGAAGCCAGTTTGTAATCATTCATTTGCTGGGATGCAAGAGGAGTATATAAAATGTGGGAAGAGCTTGGGACATTTGAGAACTTTAAAGTTGTCATCTCTTTTGAGAGTCATAATTTAAATAAGTCATAATGTGCTCTGGAGATCCTGGGTATTGTGTGACATTTATAGGAGCTAAAGAAATAGTAAAACGCCTTTTACTTCTTCCAAAGATTGATTATTTATGTTAAAATGTAGATTCTAATTAACCATATTTGTCTCACTAAGAACAGTAAAAAATAGAGTTGAAATATTTTTTAAAAACTCTTTATTACTGTATAAGTACCTTTATGGATCTATTGCACAGGATTTAATTTTATTACTATGGTCATATATTACTTACAAAACACTACTCACTTCAGCAGTTGAGATTTCTAACATAATTACTTGGCTTGAGTCCAGTTTATAGTGGGACCTGTTGTTTGGTTACTCTGTTCTTATGAAAAATAATAGTAGAACTGGCAGATCCATGTAGCTAAGGAAATTATGACACAATTGCAACATTTCTGAATATATTCTGAGAGTTGGAATGAAGGATTGAAATAATTGAAAGGGTGTGAGTATTTTAAAACTTTGACTTCAGTATCAGTTGAATTTTCACTTTGAAGCTTGTTTCTATGAAAAAGTCAACATAGGCATGTGATAACATAAGATTTTGGATGTGCTATGAATAAAGCACTATTTGGGTGCCCTATTCAAATAAATCCTTTCCCCAGAATTTTTCCATTGCCACCTTAGTGTTTATATTGTGAATTCTAAATCCATTTCAGAACTTGGTCTTATTATGTTACACAGATGCTCTACTGAGACATTGGTGTATAATGGAATGTAAATTCCTAGAGGCAGTCTGCCATTAAAGTGGGTAACAAGAACTCAATATATCATTTGAGGAACAATGGATAAATGTTAATCAACGATCTTCCCTCAATCAATAAGATCAATAACAAATCATCTGGCCATCTACCATGTAAAATATACCTCTGTAAAATATTACTGTTAATAAACTAATTGGTACATTATCCATTGTAACAACAGGAACTCCACTTCAAAGTATTTTTTTCATAACTGTAGCACTTTGTGAAGCTTCCCAGTGAGTTGATAACGTAATGTATAAATGGCATATAAATGGGTTGTCTTTCTCTCATCTCCGTTATTCTTATAATAGGTTTCAGCTTTCTGGATTGTTGTCTACGTGGACACTTTTTATGCATAAACCTAGAAATAAAATATATCAGCTAACAGATGAAATGGGAGCTAACAGAGCTAAGGCCATCCTCTCTTTAGACCTTGTCAATCATCTTTTTTATCTCCTTCCCTGTTCTAACAAATGGTCTTCAATCTGAAATGTTAACCATGTTTCTCTTTCCACAGATACAACCTGACCTGCTGACGTTTCCAGCACATTTTGTTTTTGTTGTTTTAGACTTCCCTCATCTGCAGCTTGTTTTTTGATTTTCATTTCTCTCTTCTGTTGGCTAGTACTCTTCTCGGCTAGAATTCAGTAAACTCCTCACTTCTAATCACTGGTCACCTCTCAATGCATGAGAAGATTGAAAAACTGAGGGCACTGTAACAACATCCCCTCAAGATGAAATCAGCTTTCTGAACAAGTACCAGGAATTGAATTTGAGTCATTTCTGGTTGCTGTGGGTCAGTCCATGATTAAATAAAGCATTTGCAGGAGAGGTTGTAAAATTATAATTATTCATCTCAGTGTGATCTGTTACTCAGACATATTGCCTACAAATGAGAAATGGGGAAGGAAGAAAAAGGTTGTTCAGGATTTCTATCAGTATTTGTTTGGAAGGTGGGTGGAGACAAAATCATAAACAATCATGTTATCTCTAAACTCTTGAAGAACTCACTGTCTAGGTTCCTTCACAGAATTGACAGTTTGTGTGAGATGCTAGAAGGCTGCCCACATCCAGAGAACTGTACCAGAGTAGGGGTTAGCTTTGTGAAAAGAGGGAAAACTTATTGATGGGATGGAATAGGGCAGGGTGGGAGGAATGAAGTAATATTCCACCAGCAGGGATTTGCTGATAAATGCAAGCTCTGGACTTAATGCCTGCATGCCTAGTCAACCAACAAGATCCTAAATTACTCAGTGGTAGGGTGGAGTATGTTCCAGTATCCTTACCACTGGACTTAAGTAGTAGAGCACAATCTTGCTAAGATTCCCCATCGTTTATGGAAATTAAGCTCTTGTACCTGGTTATATCTGGTGCAAGCCCCATGCCCTAAGCAATTTTGATGAAGATTGTAAGACTATAACCCAAGAACATAGAGAAGTTAAGTTTGTTTTTTCGTTTGTTTTGATTGCATTTTTGGCTGATTTTACTTTTAAAAATGGTTGATTTCTTTTTAAAACTAATTAGTTTTACAGTTTTAGTTGCTTTTAAGTATTTCCAAATGTTCACTATGTTAAAGAGTTCTGACACTTTTGATAGCAAAGCTAAGTGCAGGGCTTTGCTGGTTGTCAAAGTTTTCAAGGGTCTTTCAGTGGTGGTGGTCTCTCCAGTGTGACTTTGAAGGCATTGCTGCCGCTTAGCCTGAAATGTTTCACTACGCCTGATCACAACAATGTGAATTGCAGATCAAGTATATACAGAGTTTTTGATTGGAAGGCATTCCATCATGAAGAGATTAAGGCTGCTTCTACTTTTGTCCTTTTAATCACAAAGCGACTCCAGCACAGGTGGGCAGCAGATGTATACCCACAAAGCATTCACACACAGTGCAGAGTAACAGATTTTTGGTTGCTGGAGCTGTGAGACAGTAGCTCTACTAACCGCACCACTATGCTGGCCATGGACCTGGAGTTAGCTGTAGACCGAACTCAACAAAGATAACAAGTTTCCTTCCTTGACAGACATTAGTAAACCAACTCAGTTTTTACAATATGACAGCTTTTATGTTCTTGTTAATTGATTTACTGAGTTTACATACACATCTTGAACTCATGGGATTTAATTCATGATACTGTGAGTTTCATATCCAAGTTATAACCAGGCTACCTTATTTGCTTAATCCATAATCTGTGGATCACAGCAAATGCTATAAGCCCAGTATACCTTATTTTATAGTAATTATTGCCTGCAGGTTATAACAATCTGTGACTTCTACCCTCTTGCTCAAGGCTTTGCTCTGAAACATTATGATCAGTAATAAGCTGGGCTGAAATTGGTAATATTATTGATTATTGAACAAATGTTTAATACATATGGTTGTGCAGTTGCATTTGAAAGATTTGCTTAGTACTAATGCTATAATGAAAAAAAATCAAGTTACTGAATCGAAACATTGACTCTTCTCTCTTCCTAGATGATGCCTGACCTGGTAAGTATTTTCTGTGGCCCTAAATTTAGATTTTCAGTACTCACTGTTTTCCTTTTTGTTATCCACTGCTATGCAGTGCTGGAATATGGATTCACATGTGCAGTTTTCTTCATGTTGAGTTACTGAACCCAGCTGTGCTGCATGACGCAGGTTCAATCTCAGTATTGAAGGCCAGCTGTCTCCCCACAGGGAAGGGTGGAGTGTGTGGCAGCAGTTGTAACATTCATCTTGAAACTACTCCCATGCACGTCTTTATGATTAACATTATGGGTGGCTGGGCAAAAAAGCATGCCTATGCCCTTTCACTGATTCTCATTTGATCTAATGAGAAAAGGACCTCAAAAAGGGATTATCTCCATGTAATATAGAAAAGGCTGCAGGCCCTATTTTTTTAAAAAAACACTCAGAAAAAAATGTTTTGCAGTTTTAATTTTTAGTACTTCAGCTGGAATTGTGTACTTCCATATTTTCTTTCGGCATAGAAAGAGGCCATTTGGCTCACAGACCAATCCCATTCCCCACCAAATGTTCCCTGTAACCTATTCTCTCCATATTCCCAACAATTTCTCTCAGATTCTACCACTCAACTGCACACTGGGGGCAATTTAAAGTGGCCAAGTAACCTAGCAGCCAGGAAGTCTTTGGGATATGGGAGGAAACTGGAGCAGCCACAAATTCCATACAGACAACACCTGGAGTCAGAATTCAACCTGGGTCACTGGAGCTGTAAGGCAGCAGGTCTACTACTGTACTGCCCCAGCAGTGCCAATGTGCAGTCCTGTACTTAATATTCTAACTAGTATGTCAATGAGTAAACTTGTAATTTATCATCATTTTCGTTAATCTCCCTTGCATTCAGATTTGCATGTGATACCCAAAGTATCAACTCCGCCTATTTAATATCAGTTACAAATATAGATTACAATTTGTAGGACAGAGAAATGTATCAAAAGGCAACTCTGTAGAATGTATTACATGCAAGTAGTTGCAATGTATTATTTGCAGGTTTAGACTGAGGTAGTCCACTCCATAAATGCAATAATTGCTCTCTACATCGAGTTTTGCCAAGACCTTTCAATGTCAGACAAGTCATCAAATTTTCCATTATGAGTTAGCTGGAGTCATGAAGAACTGTATATTTCAAAAAACAAAATATACTTTGATATGAGATAAATAATGTCATGTGCCTTGTGCTGATCTATTTGCATTCCTGGTTGTTAACTATGTAATATATTTCAAAACTGGCAGTGAAAACAAGGATTGCACTTGTGGTAAATTACAAGTATACTTCGAAATGAAATAGTACTTTTTAAATTAAATATATTGCAAGCATTGGATCCCCATCTATTTTATCTATGGGGTACATTATGTCCAAGTAATCATTAAAAAAAAACTTTCTCATGTAGTAAGATGGCTGTGGATGCCAAGTCATTGGGTATATTTAAAATGGAGGTTGATAGGTTCTTGATTAGTAAGGGTGTCAGAGGTTATGGGGAGAAGGCAAGAGAATGGGGTTGAGAAGGAAAAAAATAAATCAGCCATGATCGAATGGCAGAGCAGACTTGATGGGCCGAATGGCCTAATTCTGCTCCTATGTCATGTGGTCTAACAGAACAACCTTTAACATTTCACAGGAGATTTCATCATGCATGAATCTGGAATAGTGAGAAGCCTATGGATAGCTGTGGTCAATAGAAAATAAATTCATAAATTACGTTAAGCCAACACACTGGTACTTAATGAAAAGCTTCATAACAGATTTCTCCCTTTGCTCCTAGCTTAATTAATGTGATTTATGGTAAGGTGCGATTCTGTTACCAGTCTCCAACAAAGTTGCTCATATGGATTTTAACTTTCATAAAGGTTGCAACAGGCAGACAAGCTCACTTCTAAAAGGTGGCAAATTTCACCTGTAGAATTGTTTGTGACAATTTAAGTCCTAAAACTAAAAAAAAGAGTCTATATTTGAGTCAGTAATAGACAGTAAAGTAGATTTAATTAACAAACTAATAGTCTGTGAACTTATATAATATTGATCATAATGTGTTCAGTAAAATGTTCAAAAGGAAAATATGATAAACATCTACAAGGATTCTAGATTTAAGCAGTATAAGAAACTATGATTTTGTTAATGACAAAACAACAGTAGAGAAGCGGCAGGTATTCAAAAAATAGTTTAATAGGATATAGCACCAGGTTATATTTCTAAAAGGCAAAACTATACTTAGCAAAAAAAACTCATGAATAATAATAGATTAAATTAAACTGACAGATGTACAGATCACAGTGACTGGATGACAAATAAGGAACAATATAGTTACAAAGTGCATTGTAAAACCGTATAAAGGTAGCATGCAAAGAAATTGTCGAGTGATTTCACAATGATAGCATCATAGACTTGTTTCAACAGAGGAATCCATCCAGACCATTGAGCTAATACTGGTTCCTAGTTCAGCAATTCCATCTGTCCCATTCCTTCAATCTTTCCTCCTACTCTGGCAAATTATTTTCTTAAGTATATATTTATTTCCCTTTTGAGTGCCCTGATGGATTCTGTTTCCACCACCCCTACAGACAGGAAGTTCCAGATCTTGACTCCACCCTGCATGTAATATTTTTCTCAACATTTCCCTTTTGTGTTTTGTTCAAATCTATGCCCCCAGATCCTAAGGTATCACCTAATGGTAATAATATCCCTCTATTTACACAATCTAAAAATAAACAAACCAATCATATACACCTCTAGAGTGTTGGGTTTCACAAGTAATTTAGAGGTAAGGGGAGAGGATGGGGGAGTGGGGCCAAGCTGACTTGCTTTGCATAGAGTCAGCATGGATTTGATAGCAAAGAAGGAGGCCATTCAGCCTATAACCTTTCTGTGATCAAACTCCATCTGAAACTGCTGTGCTTACATTTTTGAGAAGATCCAAGTTGTGTCTCCTTCAAAATCAATCATATAATAAGATAAAGGCAAGGTAGATTGTTTGTTAGTTACTCTGAGGCAGATTAACATCAGAGAAAAATGATTTCATGCTCACATCCCAAGAGAAAAAATAATGAATCAGGGAGAGGAACTCATTAAAATTGACAACCTAACAGTTGTGAAAATAATAATGGCCTTAGAAAGTTTTGTTTCTCCAGGAACAGGTGTTTCTCATCCCAGGATTTAAAGAAAGCAACTGAAAGCATTGCAGACTCCTTAATCATAATCTGCTAACAATTCTCTTGTTTCAGTAGTTAATCCCAAAGATTGGAAAACTAATGCTATTAAAAAAAGAGCTAGGAAAGGGAAATTAAGGAATTACAGAAGAGTTAGCTAAACAATAATTGTGGGAAATTTGCCAGAATCTGGTAAATGGAGTAACTGACTATCTTGCAAATTTTCAGCTGATTATAGAAACCTGGCATTTGAAAGGATGGGTTAAATAATAGATGGAGAGGTGTATCTGAATGTGTTTGGTATGAACTTCAAGAAACTCACAGAAAAGACTTCTAGCTAATCTGGAAGCTCATGGAATAATGATAAATTATCGACCTTGCCCTGTAATTGATTGAGTGGCAGAAGAGAGCTTGGAAAATAAGTTGGTTATGACTAGTGTTCTGCAAGGATGTGTGTTACAACGTCAACGATTTGCCATACTTATTAACAGCTTACGTGATGGGATAGAACACCTCCTAAAATAAATTTACCAATGACACCAATATCACAAAAATAGGCAAAGTTGAATATATTAACTTCATAAATGCATCAAGGAATAATATCCAGACATCTGTTGTGTCTTCAGTTTACTCCTACTTCAGACTGCACGTTCTAGTCAATGGCATTGCCAGAAAGCAGGCACAATACACGACTCCCCTGTCCAATGAAGTCACTGTCTGTCATACAGAAAGGTACAAAGAGGCAGAATATCCAACAAATTGATTTCAATTTAGGCAAATATGAGGCCACTCACTTTGAACCCAAAATGAATAGCAGACTACTTTGTAAACAGTGAAAAGCTGGAAACAATGAGTGTTAGGGAGTTCACATGGATTGCAATGTCACAGGAAGCTGCAAAAAAAAACATGCAAAAGGTTCAGTGAAATGCTGTCCTCTATATCTAAGGTGATGAACCTATACTACAGTGAAGCAATTCCAGCATTAGACCATCCCTGGAGTACAGTGAATAGTTCTAAGGAAGATATTTTGTCCTTGCTGGACCTGCAGAAGAGACAATGGAGATGGTAAAAAGTAAAATACTGCAGACATTGAAAATTTGAAACTAAAACAGTGCCTGCTGGAAACACTCAGCAAGTCAGATAGTATCTGTTGAGAGAATACAAGTCAACATATTGGTGTGAGAAGACAAAAGAAACTGCAGATGCTGGAATCTGGAACAAAAACCAGAATGCTGGAAGAAATCAGCAGGTCAATTTGCCTCTATGTAGGAGAAAGGTGTAAATTGACGCTTCAGGTCGATATCCTGCATTAGGTCTGAGAGGGAAGAGGAGAGCTTGCCAGTATATAGCGGTACTGTGGGGGCATGGGATAGAAGCTTGTACATGATAGGTAGAAGCAGATGCAGAGGGGATGGTGTGGTGGGCCCTTGCATAGAATTGGAAAATATTACTTATGGATACAATTGATTAAAGGAACACTAAGATCAAATAAACTGGCATATTGGCCATACAGACAGGAAAAGAGGGACTAACCTTGAAAGAGAAAGGCCCTAGAAATTTTAATGCACATCAAACCCTCTTCCAGTTTCATGGGGAACTGTAGAGGAGGGACTTTCTTGCATTCACAATATACACAAGCTTCATGGGTCCTGGATCTTTAGCACAGCTATACATGATGATTTAAAATATACCAGTTTGAAGGAATTAGGTGCAAATTTCTGTCTATCCAGACTGCAATCTTAGACAGTGGTGTGGGAAAAGATAAGTGGGCAAGTATTGCATACTCTTGAGTAAGAATAAGTTATGAAATAGGATACAAGTTGCAGTATATATGAATTGTGCAAATACATACCCATCTCCAAACCACTGGGTACCAGTTTTTGAGTTCTGGCATTATTTGATGAATCAAAATTTCAATGTCAGAGTTGTTAACTCTCCTGTGTCCTTGTAAGGTTAATAAAATAACAATATATTACCCAAATATATATGGCATTGTATGTGTGCCTCAGAATAAAACTGACCTCTTTGTACCTTGGGCTTGGTTTCACCCATGGAAAGATCACATAATTTGGGACATCCTCTACATTGCAATTAAGTCTTGTAATTAATTGTACAGTTGCAACACGCCAAATAAATTAAACCTTCAGTCTCAATCCAATGTCATTGCCTAAATCTACTTCCAATGTTAAGATGAGCTGTAAAATGTGACAAATGTGTGAAACATTATCAACAAAGTTAGCAGGACATTCTTGTACCAGGGAAAGTCTGGGAGTGTCTGAAGCATGCATGCCTGGATCCAAAATGTAGCAAGACAAACTTGTATTTTCTTTCCATCTTCCAAAACAAATTGGGAGTGTTCTATGGTTACAAACCTAGCTGTTGGTAAATATACATTAAAGTAATGCCAGTGGAATACTTGAAAAGCAGAAGATTAAATTTAAAACAGTGAGAGAAGACTTGATGTGCAAATGCTTGAAAAGTGATAGATTTGACTTGCTCTGTGTTGAAGTACTGATGATAACAGACATAACACCTCAATGAGAGCTCATGCTTTCAAAGGCTGACTGCTGTTGAAAGTGGATGTTGGCAGGGTCACTATTAAGGTTTAGAAGTGAATAGTCTCTTCACATTCAATAGTGGTCATTGTAACCTAATCTGCACAATAGGGCATTCCATTGATCAGATCCCAAAGATTAATGAGCCACTGAGGTTTACCCCTTATTATAGGTTAGTGGCAAAGAATCAAAGAGGAGTTGATGGCCAAGTATGAGAGAGATAAGGATGCATGGAAATAAGAAGAGGAATGGGATGTATGGGATTGCTCCCCGGGAGCCAACATGGAGCTGATGAGCTGAATGGTTTCTTACTGCATCGTTATTAGTTTAAGATCAGCTGCCTGTTTTGAACCCCACCCACTGAAGTTGTGGGGGAGGAATGGGTGAGGTCAATATTAACCTTTACTGCCTTAACTCACATATGACAAATAGCCATTTGGATGAGGTACCAGAGGGCTGGAAAATTGTCAGGAAATCTATACAAGCAACTGATTTACTCAAGCTCAAACACATTTCCTGTCACATAAGCATCTGCTGAACCATATCCCAGCAACAGTTATACCTTCAGATGAAGACGGATGAAACTGATGAAATAACTTGCAAAACTTTTATAAAAATACCAAATTTTAAGTACTGGATGAATAGCTCAAAAGACTAACAGTTGTGTATTATGTTACTTTTAAAGTAATATTATTAATTTAAATGTAATTTGTGGGTGTGAATGATTATAGATTCATGGGACCACTGAGTCAGCACACAGAATTTTAAGACCACTCTTCACCAGATAGTAATCAGTAAGGAAGAAACTGGCAATAGTGCAGTACTTACCCAGAGGGAGAGAGAAAAAAAAACAAGTCAATCTGATTCAATTCTTCAGCCTTGCCATTTCACCACAAGACTTAGTTCTTGGCTCAAAATGGCTACATGTCAGCCATGGCTCAGTTGGTATTTTTTTCCCTTCCGTCAAAAGACTCTGGCTTCAAGTCCCACTCAAGAAACTTGTGCACAAAGTTTATCTTGATGCCCCAGTGCCACATATCACTGAGACAGTACCTTTCAGAGGTGATGTTAACCTATGATCTGGGTGTATGTAAATTATCGATGGCACTATTTGCAAGAGAGTTCTCCTGGTATAGTGGCCAATATTTATTCCTCAATCCACATTATTTAAATAGAATATCTGGTTAATAATCCATTGGATTTTGTAAGAGTTTGCAAATTTGCCTGCCATATATCCTGCATTGTTGCAATGCACTTCAAGTTTTTAAACTGGTTATAAAGCACTCTCAGAATTTGCGACTGTATAAATATAAGTACTTATTTCAACAAAAATCACTTTATAGAGAACCTTTTACGTAGCAAGAACACCAATGTGCTTCACAAGAATGTTATGAAACAAAATTTGACACCACACCACCAAAGGAGATAATGCTGCACCTTAGAAGAGGAAAGGGAAACAGAGAGGCAGGAGATTTTAGGAGGTAATTCCAGAGGTTAGAACCTTGGGAGTGGATAGCATAACTGCCAATGTTGGGCCAATTGATGATTTTGAGGCCAGAATGGGAGAAAAACATTATCTCAATGATCAGAGGGTAGAGGAAAGTACCATGACAGGGAAAGGGGTGAGGCAATGAAGGGACTTGAAAACAGCCTTGAAAATTTTAAGTGTGTCTTTGCTTAATCAGGAGCCAATATAGTTTAACAAGTACATGGGTGAAATGAAAACAGAAAAAGCTGGAAAAAACTCAGCAGGTCAGACAATATCAAAAGGAAAGAGAAATAGTAGAAAGGAAATTTGGTGTGAGTTGGGACCTGGGCAGTGGAATTTTGATCTCAAGTATATGGAGGATAGAATTTAGAGCACATTAGAATAGGTCAAGTCAACAGA
Source organism: Rhina ancylostomus (assembly GCA_030265395.1). NCBI lineage: Eukaryota > Metazoa > Chordata > Chondrichthyes > Rhinopristiformes > Rhinidae > Rhina > Rhina ancylostomus. The sequence goes on along the minus strand of JARFYF010000063.1, from coordinate 34,379,804 downwards.
TAAAGGCATGGATTTTCAGCTGCAGAATTAGCTCAGAGTCAGCCAATGTTACAGAGACAGAAATAGGCTATTTTGGTGATAGCTTCAGTCCACATACCTAACACCATCTTAAAATCAAGTATGATACCAAAATTGTATATTATCTGGTTCAGTTTCAGATAGTCCTAAGGGAGATAGAGAGAGAGCAGATAGTTCTTGTAATGGATCTTAAAGATCTTGCAAAGATTCCCCATCTTTAGCCAGAGGAAATTTCTGCTCATCCAGTACTCAGTGTTAAGCAAATAGTCTAATGATTTAGAGCCAGTGAAGATCTTCAAGAATGCGTGACAACAGGTCATCTGCCTGATGCCTTATTTTGAACTAAAAGAGAAACTAAATTAAGGACTGTGTTCCATAAAATAGACAAACCATTCTTTGAATAAATCTCAAGCCCCAAGGTTTGGTCATGAAGATTTAGCTCAACAAAAAAAAAACAAGCTTTCCTTGTTTTGAGATGGCACAGGCACAGCCATGTGGATCCAAGTTTTCACATTGGCATTCAGCTGAAGGAGGAAACAGCAATTTTATTAGATCTAATCAAGGTTTGGTTTTGCTGCTCTTGGCTGAGCTTGGATCAAACAGTACAGAGAATGCTACTCATTATTTAAGACTTTTTAAATTCCTATTTATTCCCTTTTCTTTTCAGCTTTCACTGAGTCATGTTAGAATATAGTTCCAAGGCAGTGAGCAGCTGTCTAGTGCTTCATCTAACTGCCCATCCCTCATGTGTGGCAGCTGGTGATTTGACAGTGGTGACTGGAGGAAGCCAGGAAGGGAGGAGGAAATATCACAGCTGAGCCTGGTGCTCATCCAAAAGCTACATTTGTACATTTTCTAGCAGGGGTCACTGGGTGTGGAAAAAGGATTAGAACACCCACTAACTTATTTTCCCACATGTGGCATTGTCCAACCCTGACTGGCATCTTGGATGAGACCAGCTATCAGACTGAGTCTCAGACTGTGATGGGCTATGTGGTTCAATATTACTCTGGAGAATTGCATTCACTGAATAAACCATCATGAAACTTCTAGTTCAAATTTTCCATATTTTTTGGCTGTGACACATTCAGTTGATTCTCAGGAACCTGCAGCAATCCATGTTTGACTGCTTGTAACAGTGAGTGGCCAACTTGAAATTTGGAGCATGGTGTTCCAAGGCTATCTACAACTTCTAAATACAGATCATAATTGTCAGCTCTCAATCATGTAGTGATATCTGACTATATTCTGACTTACAACAAGTAGATGGGTCAATTTTAACTCTCCCTTATTGGCAAGAAAGGAATGGGTGGAACATTTAAGATGGAGCAGCTCCATTTTCTGAGCTGTTCCCAGAATGGCTGGTTTCAACATCATGGTTTTGGTGGTGAACAAGTCTCCAGTGGGAACTTACTAGGAAAAAATATGGTTCTATTGCATACTTGGAACAGAAATGGAATTTTAATACAGCCCCAAACAGGTCACCCTGTTAGATGGAGGTTGAAAAACCAGCAAGGCTACTAATGACACTTAAAATATCTTTCTTTAGCATCCATGAGTGCTTCTGCTGGCTCCAATAGAAAAATTTGATCTCTACTATCCATCATGCACTGCCTATTCCTACCAACAATGTTTAGATATTTACCACTTTTAATGTGGCAAAAATGTTATGAAACACCATGAATTGACACATAAGGAGATATTAGGACAGATGAGGTAAGGACCATCTTAGAGGAAACTGAGTTATAGAGACACATAGGTTTAGGGAAGGACTTCAATTGCTTAAATCCTTGGGAGCTGAGGGTACAGTGCCAGTTGCAGATTGATTCAAATCAGTGGCTTAATGAGCCAGAATTGGGAGAGCCTGGATTGTCTGGGGGTTTTGTGGCTTGGGGAACTTATAGAGATAGGGAAGGACATTGCCTTGCCAATTTGAAACAAAAGGTAAAAATGTTTAAGTCAAAAGTCTGCTTAACTCAAAGTTAATGTTTGTTAGCAAGGTCAGGGGTAATAGATGAATGGGAATTTGAGAGAGTTCTGACACAAGCAGTGATGTTTTTAGATAAACTGAAGTTACCA
>JARFYF010000063.1:34358918-34373036 GCA_030265395.1 Rhina ancylostomus | reverse complement strand
ACCTTGGGTCACCCTGGTTTTACCCTAACAGAGACATACCCCGCCCCCACCCTCCCACAGTTTAACAAACTTGTTTTGTCTCATTTTCAGTCTGATGGAGGGTCTCCGATCTGAAATGTTGACACTTCTCTTCTCACTGATACAGCCTGACCTGCTGAGTAGTTCCAGCATATTCTGTTTTTGTTTTAGATTTCCAGCATCCACGACTTTTTTTTTTGCTTTTCCCCCTTTTCTATTGTTGGCCAACGTTCTACGTTCTATGTGCCTCTCGGGGAAGAAAATGGTGAGACCGTGTTTGAAAATTGGCCATTAGACAATGTTACATGTTCACCAGCTATCACACTTAATACAATTTAGTAGGTCTGACCTGCACACCAAATGAAGTTCAGTGCTTGCAATCGTTACACAGATTTGGTGCATTAATCAAATCACTTCCAAGGCACCCCTTGTCAACAGATAACACTAATCTTAGGAAACAAATTGCATTGATTACTTATGTTGCTGTTCATGCAGCAATAGAAAAACTCACATTTTTCCACTGCATATTCATGGATTTCAAATGCCTTTGTGCATAATAAATTCACATTGTGATATCCAACTCTCTCAAAAATAGATCATCTGCTCATTCATCTGACTGCATTTTGTGAGGCATTACTTTGCAAATATTGGCTATCCATTTCCTACATTACATGATTTCATTGTCACTTCCTCTGTTGTAAAATACTTCTGGGTATCCCATGGTTAAGAGTTGAGATATACTTTTGGTCTCCATAGTTATGAAAGGATATGTTAGGGAGCACAGTTTCAGAACAAGAGTTCAGCCATTTCAGGCCGATATGAGGAAGAACTCCTTCTCTCAGATGGTGATGAATCTTTGGAATTTGTTACCCAAGAGTGCTGTGTAGGCAGAGTCACTGAATGCATTCAGGCAGAGATTGACAGAACTTTAAAGCAAGAGTCAGGTCCTATTGGGAGGGAGCAAGAAAGTAATGTTGAGGCCAAGATTGGATCAGCCATGATCTTAATTAATGGTGAGCAGGCTCAAAGGAGTGACTGGCCTAGTCCTAATCCTGTTACTTTTGCTCTTATACTGAGAAAGTTCTATTCAAATACAGGTTTCTTTCTGTGAATACACTTCTAGATACTGCAGGGTCTGTACCAGACTGTTGGCTTCTGAAGATCTAATATTAGGTAGATATTGCTGCATAACATAAGATCTTGTTGAGAGTCAGGTGGGTGATTTATGCAACCAGTTAGAAAACCAGTAAGCAGGAAAAACAAAGGCTTAGTTGGTCTTATTTCTTCTGCTCTCTACCTCTGCATCTCATCTGTCCAACTTGCTTCCTTCCTCTTTAAATTGAGGTGCTAGGAACCTCCAGTTCTTCTGTCATGAAGTCTTATAATCCGAAGAAGTAGATTGTTGTCTTATTAGACCTAACAAGTTTGATCAAACAGTCTACAGCAGAGCGACACATTAATGCAAGAGAGAGTTTGGCTTATGTCCTTTATGTGACAGTCACTTTCCAGATTTTGCCATTTGATATTATGAGTCAGGAACCTTGTTGATGTTATATCTCCAATTGCCCAGAGGCATGAAGACCAATTGGTATAAACCTACAAGCGTCCTTAATGAGAACAACAAAGAGCAGAAATAAAATTTACCATGATGCTTAAAATTCAGGCAAGAAATGGATGCACATTAAATACTAATATTGAAAAGTTGCATCCCTTTCACTGCACTCCTCTGTTAAATTTGTGAAAGCAAATTTCATTCTTTCCCCCATTGTTGAAATATCCTCAATGTCATCATTTTTGATGCATTGGTGCAGCAGATATAAATTAAATGTAGTTAGTTAAGGCCAGTAAATACTATTGCAAGGACCATTTTAAGGGACAATAAGCGTTAATCAACCTTTTTAGCACAACCTGGTAAAATGTACAATATTTAGCATGATATCTTGAAGTTTGAGGGGAGATTTCTTAATAAAAAATATCACTATATTTAAACTTGAAAAAGATCCTCTTTTTTTTATTCTTTCTTAATCCAATCATTCAATCCATTTTAATTTACTTTTCTGTACCTGATTTGACATTGAACTTACTCCTTTTAATTGACATTCTTTCTCAGTGCTTCCACTATTTATTTCTTAGTCTTTATATCTTAGTCTCTATATATTAGTGGTTAAGAATATACCCGGTCAGTCAACCTGTTGACTTGGGTCTCAGGTGCTCTGTTTCCCTTATTGGTTTGCACTTAGAGCAACTTTGTTAATAAGTGCTTGTGAGCTGAATGATCCAGAGCAAACCATCAGATGCTTGGCTACACCTAACTCTGGCTTGAAATATTTGCCTAGTAAGCCATGAGAGCACATTCATCCCCAATCTAGAGGGAACTATGAAATTCATATCAACAAGCAACCTGTTGGAGTAACTCAGCATCTGAGTTCCTCCTGCATCTGTGGGGGAAAGGAATTGTTGAAGTTTCGGGTCAAAACCCAGGATCAAGACCATAAAATTCATGCGTTGGTTTTAATGATCTTTGCAAAATTTCTCTGAGGGATGCAAAGAAAGTCTCACTGTTTCCAATTAAATCAAGCCATTGTGAAGCAACCTCCTTTAATTAGCTTTTGGAGCAGCAAGACATCATTTGTTGTTCCACACCCAAAATTGTCAGTTCATATTTATTTTATCATTTTTTAAATAATTAACTTGTACTTGGAGTGCAAGGCAGTGCTACAGAGGTTGATTAACGCTTATCATCCATTAAAAGGGTCTTTGCAATAGTATTTACTTGGAGTGTGCGAGAAAAAAACTACATGGCTGTGGGCCAGATGTCAGTGAAGTCTTAAAATAAATCACTATCAACCTTTTATGTATCCATTATATTCCTTCAACAAAATCAATACTGAAATTCACCAAAACACATCAGTTTTAAGTCTTTTATACAATATCACTTCTGCACAGTCTAATTAATCACAAACAAATTTTTAGTTATTACTTTGCCAAGTAGGATCTACAATGTGACATACAAAGATTTCTATCTTACTATTTATTTTCTTTTAAAAGGATTGGAATCCTTTGCAGATATTTTTATTTCCTGTTCATTTCTCATGCCAATACATTCTTTTAAGGGTCATAAACAGACTCAATAATGTGGCCATGAAGTATTTAGCAGAACAATGATCAATTCAGTTTGCAGAATGCAAGACTCTAGCCTTTGCATTGTCAATTTTGTGCTTATCAGAGTACAACACATTAATGCTAAAAATGTAAAATGTTCCACTTTCAACACACAGCTAAAATACACTGGAAACACACAGCCCTTTGGCATGATCTAAAATAATTTCTTTGCCTAATTTCAAAAAAGCCTATATTACTTCCTCAGTAGGACAATGTTTCTGTTTCAATATCCAGTAAGTCAACCTATGACTTCTAAATAAGTTGCCAAGACTCTCTAATTTTATTTTTCCTTCCCTGCTCATAAGCTTTTATTCATCCAGAACTCAGCTGCCTGTGTCCTAACTTGCACAGTCTGGTTCAGTCTTTCCTTCTGTGTTTATTTAACTACATTAACACCTAATCCAGTACTACCTGAAACTTAAAATGTCCACATGCATATTTAAATCTCTATATGACTTTGCCCCTTGTGTTATTACTGCCCTAAGAAGATAAGGAAGAAGGCACATATGACAGGACTATCTTCTAGAAGAGGGAAGGAGTAAAGGGCAGAAGGGTCCTCAGCTGATAACCAATGAGTCTTCAGGGAGAAGTAATTGTCCACCTACTTCACCAAGCAGCAATGGTTAAGATGACTCTGCTTCTGAACTCATTCGCTGACATACTACATCCATAGATGTGGTTATACAAGAGGTACAGAACCACATTTCCATTGACTGTTAAGGTCATGGTAAAATCTCATCTGCATCATTTTACAGTATGTAATATACTGATGCTTTAGGGAGTTCACAAACTGTCTTCAAATCAGGAAAGCAGATGTCATTATGCTCTCCCTTGGCAGAGTGCACCAGACCACATGGCCCTATGGCTTCACCAGTTATCTAGGCTACGCAGTGATGCAGGACACTACTGACTGTGCTCATATCACCTTGAGGGCACTTCCATATGAGTTGGAGGTGGAACACCAATGCAAGAAGCTGCAACCGGTGAGCGACCATTCCAAGCACATCATGAATTTTGGCATCCAGATAATAGTTATTCTGCTTTTGCTTTGCACCAGCCTGCTGCATGCTCCATTAAGCCACTATACCAAACCAAAGATTGGGTTCTGAGAGTTAGGTCCATTCTTTGACCGTCTGGTTCTTGGGTCCTGTGTAAAACCCATACACAAAAGGACGTTTTACAGATAACAAAAGCCATATTACCACCTGTAAATTCATTGAGCAACTTTAGAAATGTTAATTAGAGCATCCATTACAAAATCCTTGGCTAGTAGCAAGGTAGAGACCATTGAAGAGAGGAAATGCTCATATCCAATCCTTCCCTCATCCCACAAAGTTTTTAAGTTCATACACCAAAAATAATATAAACATGCACCTCTCACGTTCTTCCATCCCACCTCAGCATAATGAAAGTCTTCTGCTTTTTTTTTCTTCAGATAGCCAAGAATTTCAATAGCACATCATTATTGAACAGCAAAGCCAAAGGTATCATGGATTCTGAGTACTGGCCCTTAATTTGGCCCCTTAGATGCCTTGTTATACAGCACATGGATTCCCTGCTGGGCTGATTGTATAATGACACACACTTGAGCCCCATCAGGGGCCTAGCATAAGTACCTGAGTTTCTCTAGCACTAGTTGCCAGAATATCGGTCAACCTTTGGGTATACTTTGGCTCCTAGCTGCTTAGAGTGGTCTACTCTAGAGTAGTTCTTTGTTCTCTCTTCCTGATTGAAGATTCAGTTTGTGTTGGGATTCCTGCCTCAGATCTCTAAGGCAAGATTCCCTCCAGCTGCTGCTGGTGTTTGGTCCTGAGGAAGTATCCTGACTCCAGTCCTGCACCAGTGTGCTGTATTTGTGTCTCTGTGGGCTTGCTCAACATTGTGACAAAAGGACACCATCACTTAATCTGATGTTCCCAGCTCAGTTACAGGTACCATTCTGCAAAGGAGAGAAGATTGGCTGTGTGTAAGGAAACAGTGTAGGCATAAAAGAGTCTTTTTCAGGTTGGCAAGGTGTATGACATAAGGACCAGTTCTGCATTTTCAGCTTTTTATGATTTCCATCAATTGTTTGGATGGAGGTAAGGTTGCTACATTATCTGATGACCCAGAGATAGATAGGAAAGTAAGTTGTAAAGAGGACAAGGAGGGTATTTGTAGTTATTATGGTTCAATTGCTGTCAGTATGTGCCAGAAATGAGGTATATGTGTGAGGCCTGTTGCAATGATGTGCTAGAGCTGGTGGGGCACAAAGGTTAGAACTAGTCCTGTTTGATAGATTATTGGGAGCCTAGTAAATTGAGCAGTTGCTGAGACTAGTAGTATGGTTGATAGAAGATGGAATTTGAAGGGCTAAGCTGAAAATAAGCATTAGCTCTCTTCAATGACCTTGGCTCTACTATTTGCCAAATATTTCATAATGGGTTCCCCAATTAAAGCTAGCATTCTCTCCCTGGTGTGTTGAGAGATATCATTAGCTGACCTCCTTCATTGAAGGTCAGTTAATGATGCTTCTCTCAACCCCAGGGAGAATATGCTAGCTTTATTGGATTTTACTGCATTGAGGTGTTCAGCACAGCACATTTCAATAATGTCACCCACTAGGTGAAGGTCAGCTGACAATACTTCCCTTACCCCCAGGAACAGAATTGACATCAACATCCATTTCTGGCCCTCCTCAGGTGGAGGACCTCTAAAGCAGTGGCTACATTTCAAAAGTAATTAATTGGCAGCAAGTCCCTTTGAGATGTGCTGTACAGAATGGTAGATAAATGGAAATCAGTTTCTTTCTTTGTCTTTCTTTCCTGCTCCCCTCTGCCTAGAGAGAGAAGGCCTCCAGCATAGTATTGGAAATGCTGGCTGCCTCCTCACACCTCTCCCTTTCAGTCCAGTCTGCAAACTGTGATGGTGCACACTGTTGGCTTATCCACAAAGAATCTTGACTGACTTTAATTAGGGCAAGCTGGCATGAACTGATACTTGCCACTTGTGAAACTGGATCCCAGAATAGCAGGTCAAGCTAATCAGAGGAACTGGCTGGATGCTGAAGTCATAAGGAGCAAGCAACATGTGTTTCATGCATGATCTTCATGGGTTGTGGGTTAATCACCATAGCAATGCTAGAGCACACTTCCCAGCACTTCAATTTATTCTGCATTATCTTTCCTTGTAATTCTTTTACTGCTGAGAAAAATTCCTAAGGAGAGGTTCATTATCTAGTTGCTCGCTATTTTAATTTGAAAGTATGCCACAACTTGCTGGAGGGGATTCAGTCAGTCATCCATTCAGCCTCATCCTGCCTTCAAATATACATGCATGTGTTTCTCACTTCGATAGTGATGGAGGCACAAATTACATTAACAAAGACATGAGATTCTGCAGATGCTGGAGTACAGAGCAATTTCTCTTTCTAGCTGCTGCCTGACCTACTGAGTTCCTCCAGCATTTTTGTGTATGTAACTACTTTAATTCAGGTCAAGTTAGGGTTGAGACCTATTATTTCGTTGGTCAATATTTCTCAGGTTGCAGGTAATGTATTTATCAGCAGAATTCACAGTAGCTCAATAGTGTTCTGAGGAAGCATCACTGGATTATATTATCCTTCATTATTGGCTTCTTGCATAATGTTCAACCTTATCAAATATAAAATGTATGAATATAGTAGAATTTGGGAGAAAAGTAGTATTTTACAACTTTCTATTGTAAAATACTAGTTTGAGAATACAAGGCATTTGATGTTTACTGCAAAATAATGCCTATGTGCATTTTGTGTTTTTGTATACAGCTGACAGCATTGCCAAACCTTTGGCTTGGGAAGGCCATTTTCAGGTTGAAAAGGGGCTCAACAAGCTAAAGTTGTTGCTAGCAAGTGAGGTGATAGTGCATAGAGACCACTCAGCATATCAAAGGATGTATAATGCATATTAAACATGACTTGTGCAATATACAAGATGCATGAGATTATTAAAACAAGTCTTGCCTGGAGGACTGAAGCTGCTTCTGTTAATTAAAGGGTTCAAACTTATCTGGATCAATGCCAGATAATACAAGCCATCTATCTTCCTCCAGGTCAAGGCCTCTTTAAGACTTTGTAGACTATTGATCTCACATTGTTCTTGGTAATGTCCCTCGCATGGTGCTCACAACCAAACATCTACCCAATCCCTGTTCCTAATAATCTGCCTGAACTCTAAAGCATCCACCCAGTCATCTTTATGAGCTACCCCTTGCCATGTCCCCAAACTACCTTGTTATCTACCTGCTACATCTCTGAACCATCCAGTTATGTCCCCGACCTACCCTGTCAACTCCTCAAACCACCCCGTCAGCTGCCAGACACACCAAGTGATCTGCTGAAACCTCTCTAGCAATATTCTTTCCTTAGCATGGACATTTATGAAACAGCTATTGTGTCATGGTGCCTTGGGCCTCATGTTCAGTAGAATATTAGAATGTCCCTTTAGAAGCATTCCATATGGCAGACAAAATATTTCCACAGGCCACATATTGTCCATGGGTGATGGTTTGGACACCTCTGATAGGCTACTTTCAGGTAATATGATGCACATTGATAACATTTTGCAGTCATATGATTCTGAAAGAAATAAATATTTTGAATGTTTGCTTGCCTGGAGAAGAGCCTGAGAAATGGAATATTTCCTGTTGTAGGGTCTGAATGTGCATTCTCAGTTGAATGCAGAAAAAAATACTCTGAACAGGGTCATCAGCCTTGGGAGAACATCCCCATATATGCCAATCTGTCATCTTCCATTTCCAAATGAAAACTCCCTCTTGTTTCCTCCTTACTGCACTTGTACTTGACATCATCCTTGCATGACAGCAGTACTTGTAATGTTCTGGGCTGCTTATTGGATTATCTAATACTCCTGAAGGGCATTATTTTCCTGTAGCTCTCTCGTTCACAGAAATAATGTGGGGACAGCAAAATATTCATTTGCTGTAGGTTACAGTAGATTTCAGTTCTTGAAGAGTTAATAACATCTCAGTCTCACACTGTTTTACTTCCACTTTATTCCCTGATATGGTTTTTACCAGAAAGAGATTGCAGAATGTTGGTAATGATGTCAGCAATAGATGGATGATTTCCTGGCCGTCAGAAGATGATCTGTGCAATGAACTGCTTCCAGTTTCAGGCCTCTGTATGGTGTTCATCTGTCTGATGCAACATTTCAGGTTATGCTGTAATGCTTAATAAATAAAGAGGATGACTTAATATGGTGTGTCTTATCAGTTGCAGCTCTGAGTTTTCTATAAGCTTATTTGTGATTTTTTTTTACTCAAGTACAGATGAATCTGTTGAAGGATTTGAAACTGCAAAGCAGCCTTAACAGAATATATTTTGAGTTCTCATGTTTGCAGTTCATAAAGCGGTTGTGCTCACAATTTATTTCTACTAATGCATTCCCTTCCTCTCTTTCAGATGAATTTTCCTCAGATATAATTTTCCTCATTTGCTGAGGCTAATTGTAGCTACTGAAATTGGCTTATGGGGGATAGATCAGGAATGCCTCTGATTTAATTTCCAGGTTGCTATTGGATAAACTACTAAAAGCCCATCTGGACAGTCGTGCTACATTTGTCCTTGCTCAATTTGTCTCATTTTCATTTCTACTGGAAAGCAAAATATCTGTTTTGTATTAGCACCCAATCACCTATTCTGCATTCAGTGAGATCATGGATGATCTGGCACTTAAGAGCCTTTGCCTCATGTCTTTAAACAATTAGCTAACAAAAATACAGCATCAGATTTCAGATTAGCAATTGACATAGTATCAGCAGTAAAAGAATGATCATAACTTCTGAGATGTTGCATATAAAGTTGTTTCTTAACTTCACTCCTGAAAAAAATCTGCATCTTTTTAAAGCTAAAATTTGTAAAGGTGTAACTTTTAACTGCTGAACATTTCAAGCATTTGCTATTTCTTATTTCTGAATTACAGCATCTGTGACACTTTGCTTTTGTCTAGTCCTTGATTGTGTCCTCTATTTCTGAATTCCCAACAGCTACAGAAGTAGTTTCTTTCAGACTATCCAGTCAGTTCCCCTGATATCTTGGAAGTTTCAATAAAGTTGCTCCTTTATCATTTAGATTCCTGATGGTGTAATCTCTCAAGACACATTTCACTGTGTGTTTTGATTTACACATGACAAATAAATAAATATCTATATATCCTTGTGATTTAACCCTTGTACTCAAGACAACATTCCAGCAACTATACACTACACTACACATAAGGCCAGAATTTCTCATATTTTCATTCAACATAAGAGGTCATTCAGCCCATCATTAATTGCCGGCTCTCAGAACATATGCATTAATTAAATTCCCTCATTTACTTAATCTATAATTTATTCTCTCTCTTATGTCCATGAATGCCCTCATCTCTCCTGCCACCCACCTACAGCTGTGGTAACTTACAGGAGCTAATTAATCTACCAATCAGCATGCTTTGGGGATGTGGGAGGAAACCAGAGAAAACCCATACAGTTACTGGGTGAATGTCTAAACTCCACACAGATAGCACCCTGGGTTAGGATATAATTTGGGTCACTGAAACTGAGGCATTGAACACAACACTCCAGGTGTGATCAAAACAGGGGTCTTTGAACACTGAGCAAAAATCTTTGCATTGCAGCCCTCCAAATATAAAAGTCAATATCTTCATCTTTTTAATTTGCACCGTCCATGCCATTTTAATGAGCCATATATTTACATGAACTAATTCACCAAAGCATATAAGATTATGAATTTATACACAGCATCAACAAGGCAGTGGGGCTCTATCAACCAGTCACTGTTGCATCATGTTACTCTCTGATAATAAAGCTTCATGGTGAGAACCCAGAAAACGTAGACCAGTTCCCATATCTCAGGAGCCACAACTCAGCAAAGACAGTCATCAATGATGAAATTCACCATCATCTTCAATGTAACAGCACAGCATTTAAGTCAACTGAGGGAAAGGGTATTTGAAAATCAATTCCTCAAACCTGGCACGAAACTCTGGTCAACTGTGCAACAGTAATCCCTGTTCTCCTTTATGTTTGTGATAATTGGACAACCTGCAACAGGTACCTCAAGACACTGGAAATGTTGGCTCCACAAAATCCTCCAAATTCACTCAAAAAATAAATGAACCAATGCCAGTTTCCACTCCAAGACCAAGCTCCAGTTCCTCTCAGTCAACTATGTTGGGCAGGCCATATCGCTTGCATGGCCAACACCAGGCTCCTGAAACAGATACTCTCTTCCAAGCTCTGGCACGGTGCACAGCTGCACAGAGGAAAAGCTTCAAGGATATGCTCAAAGGTTCCTTGAAGAACTGCAACATATCTTCTGGCTCATGGAAATCTTTAGTCCATGGCCATCGAAGTGGAGGGGGAAGCATTTGGGGTGGTAGTTAGAACGGTATTTAGAACAAAGCCATGGATTAGAAGCACACAGAAGTCCTGTGTTAGCAGTCGACCACCTCACAAACCACTCACCCCTTCAGCCAGCATCTGCACTATCTGTGGAAGCACTTGAAGCTCCTGCATCTCCTCATTAGACACCTCAGACCCCACAGAATCAGTTATCCTTGATCCCAAGGGACTCTCTAAGAAGAGAAGAAGGTGGTATAAAGTGCTTCTGTATCACATTAACTTCTGGATTGAACATATTGCACATATCTTCTGCCATTTCATCCATTAACAGGCCTCACAATAACATAGATTTATCTTTTTATGTTACTAAAGGCCTTTGTATTTGTAAAAATCCTTAAAAGGAAAAGGAAACCAAGTGATGTGTATACATAGATCAATATCTGCTCTAAGATATATTGATAGTTATCTACTTTATGATAATAACAGCCATTATCTACTCAATATGAAATAACTTTCAGGATTTGAGAACTTCAAGGTGATTAAAAAAGTTGTTATTATCCTACCTTAATATACACAAGAGGCAATTCATGATTAATATATTAAAACATGGCTGACCTAAATAGAAGATTCTTTATTAGTTGATTAATGGTTGTTCATTCCCCTCATCCAACCACCACCCCACACATACATACACACACACTTCCTTGTGATTCAACAACTAGTTCTAAATTCTGGATAATAAACATTAATAACTGATCCAAAACCATTACATTTGTAAAATAAATCACATATTCACAACTATCAACATAGAAAGCGAAATAGTAAGAGATTCTATTTATTTAAATTGAACAAAAGTTCACAAATTAAATAATTATAACTGTATTATATCCTGGCCTGCTACCTGGATAGATTTCAAAGTCCATGAAACCTGAAGCTAAGTTAGAGAACTCTTAGCTGACTAAATAATTAGCCAATTGTTTCTTCTTTATCATTATATCTAGTGTGGTACTGTAGAGCTGGTAAGTTCAGTAATAATAAGCTATAAAAGACATAAATCTTTCAGAAATGTGAGTTGTTTTCATTAGTCAATCTAATAAATTGCATTCAGCAATCTCTGAGGGGAACGGCAAGGCAACTCTGATACTTGAATATGAAAATTAAGTTCCATCATCTTGATGCAAAAGTGATGGAATGAAACTGAAAATGTTGGAAATACAAGCAACTGATCTGCACCTGTAAAGGAAAAGGCAACGTAAGCCTTTGATGTTTAATTGTGTTGGCTATGTTACTGAAACTGAAACAAGTCTGCACATGTACTATGAAACTCAGAATCACAGGACTTACGGACAGATTTGGGTGGCGGAGGATGGCTGGTGGACTGGGTGGAAGGGGGTGGTGAGAGGGTTCCATCAGTTCACCCAGCTATTGAGTCCAATAGTGGAGCAGTCTTGCTGGGATTCCACGGTGCTAGTCTGAGGAATTGCCACTGCTGCAGGATCTGAAATCCTATTGGTTTCAATGGGGTTTGCAAGACATAGATTTTAGGCATCAACGAGTAAGTTAATTTACTTCCTAAAAATTACATTGCTTTACCATTTTTCTAATCATTTCTTTGTGTTTTAGGTGCTTTTAGAATTTTTTTTAAAACAGTTAAGAACTTTTTTAATGCTTTACTTCAAAATTAATATTTGTTAATAAATGTTTCTGAATGTCAGAGGGATATAAACAACCTCTAAGATCCCTGATTGCTCCAACACCAAAGAAAAAGCTTCTATTCCAGCTTTGCCAGCTATCAGGGTATTTTAGGGACAGTCTCAGCAACATGGTCTACGGTCTGTCCTGACAATGACACTGCACTCCAGGGTGTGGAGGGCCAGTGTCGTCCACACAAATCCCAAACTTACTGACATGGTAAGAGGAAAAATGGATCCACATCCACAAAAAGACTGCATGAATTAGAGACAAATCAGGTAGAGAATGTGAAATGAACTGTGGGAGAGAAAGAAAAAACACAAAATAAAAGCAAGAAAGGAAATTAACATTTATTTTAAATATCTCTAAGAAATTCACCATTTGAAGAAATAAGACCTCATCATTTCAATTATTCCCTTTCTGAGTCAGAATGATTGATTAATAATTATTATGTTGTTAACAACATGTTGACTTCTGTCAATTACCAGGTTTTATTATCTGTGTTAGTTCATTGATAATCATTGTACAATCCAACAAGTTGTTGTTGGAGAGACTAAGGATGAGTTGTCTATGTGAGGCAAACAGTGGAATGGTATTTGGCAACTCTAGAAATGGTGTATCTGTTTGTTGACCAATTTGGAAATTATCAATATTAGACAGATATTTTACCAGGTGCTTTAATGTACCAAAGAATTTTAAAAACTAGTCTAATCTCTGCTTGATATTGATCATCTTGATGATCTAATGATGGCAGATATCGCTTTAGTAATTTTTAGGATTAGGGTCTTTACTTGGTACAGAACCATTAAAAGTGCAAAAGGGAAAAAAATTCATCCCATCCAATCACTAAAATATTACTGTACCTGATCTATCCAGTGGACAGTGCAGTAATGAAATACATCACCAGAGAAATCTATTACAGTTAATTGCATAAGTAGGTTCCACATAATTTAGAGCATTCTGGGGGGCAGGGGGCTTATGGACATAGAGATGTAAGGCTAAATTACCCAAAAATCAAGAGAGATGATAGGCCTAATGACATTTTCCTGTACCTAAAATATTCATTTTGATATGGAGACTCCAAACTAAAGCGTATACATTAAGATGCAGCATTCATTATAAAATGTATTACAGAAAACAAAATAAACAGACAGAATGAAACATAAGAAAAATATTTTTAAAATTAATCTGAAGAACTGAAACACACATTAAGAGTCATGTTATTCAGTTTTAAAAAAGACTCGTATACAACTAAATGGGCTGGTCCTAAATTTCTCTGCCTTGTTTAATAGAGATCAAATGGAGAAGTGCTGCAACTTACTGTTCATTATCAGAGCTTTCAATACCAACTCAGTGGTAGGACAGGCAAATGAACAGCAGCTTCTGTATTTCTGTGTTCAGTTGTGCACGTGTAAACGACAAGAGTTGCTATTGGATTTATTCCATAATGACAATACCAGCACCAACCACAGATTCACCGTTACTCAGGAATGGAAACTTAGACCTTTACTTGGAGTTAATCATACATTTCAAAACATTGCAGTGCACTTCTATCAACCAATGCAGAGTGGAGAAAGTTTCCAGTTAATCATGCAAACAATTACTTGTTTTACTTTCAATGTGTGTTTACAAGTAAGTACACACAAACTATAATTTCAATCAATGTTTTTGAGCTGATCATTCCCAAGTGTATAAACAGCTGCTGGAGAAAATAACTGAAAGTGCTTTCAAAATAAAAAGAAGGGAGAGTTTTAAAAGATGCTTCTAATTAAAACTAGGGAGCCAATGACTCAGCAAAGTATCAGTTGCAACTACTTGCAATGATACCAAAACATTTCCTCAAGCAATTTTTTGCTGCAGAAA